>MJUU01074138.1:135642-148749 GCA_002080025.1 Modiolus philippinarum
CCGTAAACCACAATCACATGCCACAATCCATCAGGGAACCGCACGAGAAAAACAATAAAATGACAAAAGACAAACATGGACAACGATAGGAACTCGGGATAGCCGGACTTGGTACCGGCACTAGCAAGAGCAAGCGGTAGGGTTGAACCGGTTTATGGGTACCCAAACCGATTATATGTTAGTTTGCAGATATTGGCGGGAATATATGCGTTTAGCTTGTATTACACCCTCTTGTTTAAGATCAAGAAAAAAAAAATCACCGAGAGTTCAATGGATTTCCTTGTCCGAGCTTTGAGAATGTGATGTATTCACCAATGCAGCATTGAAGAGCATGAACTTACTTTTTACAAATCATACGTATGCCGTCCAAGTTCAATTAAAATGAACTTTTAGTTCCACATTTTTGCCTGTTTTTGGATTTGTTTAGCTGTACTACTTTTTCACCAGTCCGGCAGAGGCATTTATGTAAAGTGAAAATTTCTTTTATTACAATGTTTAGGTATGTGATACCTAGACATAAAACGCGTAAACAAATGTTTTAACAGCTTGCGGTTATGTAAAACGCCCACAGTGGCGTGTTATTTTGTCTACTTCAGTTTCAAAAACAAGCCCAAGTTTAATTATCAATCTGTTCTACAAGTCTTTTTAACAATTGAACGACCTGCATCGTCATGATATTAGAATATTGTTAAAAGTAATATGAAAACAGCACAAGGACCAAGAACTGGGAATCCACAAATTCTTGCCAATTTCAGATTGAAACAAAGGCACCAGAATACCGATGAAACAATTGATGTGGTTGCTAAAAACATCATAGTCGGGATACAAGGCAAAAACGAGAATATAGAAAAACAAACAGATTATACACACCCACAAAGCACGGACATCAGAAGTAAGGCGCTTAAAGTTTAAACTCCCATAAAACGGAGAGTGACATCAGGTGCTCAGCATGTCTTGCTCCGCTAGTGCCACCCACCGTCAACTATCAGTCTGTCAATCCAGGGTTAAGTCCAAACCGATAATGAAAATGGAGTGAAGACCTGAAATCTTTCTGAAAATGTCCGTTCCGACACGACATTTCATTCAATAATGTCATGGTGACTGACGTCCATAGAATTTCCAGAGAGATGAAAAACAGAAGGATGAACAAATCCCTGTGATTTTGCAGCTTTTGAGACAATGTTTTCGTTCTAATAAAAAAAATCAATGTATATGCTACATGCTCATCAGTAACGAATCAACTGTGAAATATACAATCCATAGGATGGAGAGGTAGGTATATTGTTGTTGCTAGCAATTAGGAAGTTACAACACGTTTATCATATAACTTAGATATGAAACGTTCATCATCATCAATTCATTACAAGACTTTTAAGTACAAGCTGAAGTAGGTGTATCAATTTGAAGCTCTTGGAATATATCTCGGGTAAATATTCCTTAAATTTTGGATTATTTGGAGAAAAGTACATCGTCTATGTAGCGGTAGCTTAAATGAAAGGTTTTTTCTGTGTTAGCAATTGTAAAAACTTGGCCTCATACCAGTTCAGGAAAAGGTAAGCTTTAAGCGATTCGCAGTTAGTTCCAATGGCAATAGCGATTGCCTGTTGAAAATCGCCATGGAAAAAATGTTGTCGATTTAAACAGTGCAGTGCATTAATTGATATACATGATATCCTTTGCATCATGTAAGTAATTGGGCATGTTTGGGCGGAGTGATAATGATTCTGTACCGAAGAGTAACTGTATAATGTTTTTTGATCTGGTCGTTAAATTTGTACATTGTTACCGAACGCATACATGACAAAATGCAGTATTTTAGAGACTTATCTGTTAAGTAATTTCGATAAAAACCAGGCCACTTTGGTCTCTGACAGTAAAAGTATAATTGATATAGTCTGACCTGCTAGATTCCTACGGATTTGGATATCCTACCTCCCAGTAAGAATGTTATAATCTCTGATAAAACGCTCAATGAAAAGGGTATATCATTTTCATATTCGCCAAATATATCCAACGATTACATATTCAATAATCTTAACAATTTTAAGGAAGGGTATGTCAGCAGAATTCTGTGGATGTTCAGATTACTTCCGGAACTTTATTTTAAAATACAGTTTTAGCTTTGAAGTAAACTGAAATGTCAGCATGAATATAAAATTTTATTTTGTTGTCTTAATTTGAATTCGATAAGTACAACGTCTGATATAGGAAATTACAACCACGTATGCCTATTCACCAGAACCAAACATATCACTGCAGTACAAATTAGGACTGACTTTGGCATAAACCTTGGCACAAAGAAGGATAATTGCTTTATCAAGGGTTACGACCCATTCCTTCTCTATAGATTTATAAGTCATTAATGAGCTTGGTTGTATCTTCTTTAAATTTTGGTGTGATTTGGTGCAATTATTCTTGATTATTCTCCATTATTCATGCTCAACTCCGATTCACGACATGCTAATATACCTTTGCATTACATAGATATTCAGCTCTTAAGTTAAAAGGAGCAATCGTACTTTGAATAAAATGCTTGGAAAAATAATATCATTTCAATTTCTTCAGATCTTATAAAACGTGTGATTAACCCTGATTGATTCATTTATTAGTTATAGTCTAACATCTAGTGAGCAATATTCAGCTTCATCAACACTAGAACAAATTAATTAATTAAAAAAAAATTATGAGTAATAAAGATGGAAGGGAAAATAGGGGCAACGAAGTTCGAATGCCACAGGATAAGTTACAAAATACCGAAGTTACTGTTAATTTATCTTCTGCGCAATTTGACAAATTATGTCTGACCAGCGCAGTTCAAACCAAAACATTCGGAAGTCCATTAACCAAACAAACATATAAAATCTGATAGAGAACAAATAATAAAAAGGGTCTAAACAAAAAAGCCAAAATTCAGCTTAGGACAGAGCTACATATGAGAGAGCAAAAATTTGCAAAATTTAGATATTGCAAGTCTCAATGCAATAGGTTTTCTGGTCAGCGCCGAAGTACTGACTAGTGGATTGGTGAATACTCTCGGGGACTAACAGTCCACCAGCAGAGCCATCGGCCCAGTGGCAATAAATAACAAAATACCGAAGTTACTCTTAATTTAAGTATCGGATATTTACTGATGAGGGGAGTAATGGGTAGGGGCAGGAGAATTATCTTTCTATTCGACCCACGGTGCTTCTGCTCTCCTCGGAAAAAATATCAAAGGAGTCTGGGACCTTTCGTTTTTCAACACAGTTTGGCTACAATAGTTAGGCTTGCAAGATCCCATATCCATAGTTGCTATCGTTATTTTGTTTGTCTCTAGTCTTATGTGTTTTTGTAATGCAGTTCCCTTGTTGGTTGTGGCTTGTGGTTGTACTTTTCGGGCATTGTAGGTCTTTACTGTTATCTTGACTTTATAATTTCTGTATTATGACTTTACTACTCCACATAGACAGGGCATTCCCCTATCCACCACTTGGGGACGCGCTCGGAGCCCTTGAAATTTGTTTCAGTTCCCGGGCAAGTTGAATCTGAAAACGAACCGAATTCAAGTTCATTAAATATTTAGATTTTGTTTTGTTGTGAGAGTTGAATCAACGATTCTAATTTTGTTATGACTTGGGTTTGTCGTTCTGTTTTGGAACTAAACTAGAAAGCTGAATGGTAATCATACAAACGGCTCAACGGTAAAGGCAATTTTGGTCTCATGTTCATTTACTCCATATCCTTTCGTAAAATATAATGAAACGGTCATGGAATACTAGTAAATGACTGACATGTTTTTATCAGACGAACTAGTACTGTGTCTCCTCATCTTAACCATCAAATTTGACCCGTTCCTGAGTACATTTATAACTTTGAAACTATCATTTTTCACATGATTGGTGATTCGTACTAAGAAAGACTAACCCTAGCGACGCAAACGGTACTAAGAGAGACTTACCCTGCCGACGCACACCGTACTAAGAGAGACAAATGATGCCGATGCACACGGTACAAACAGAGACTTAACCTACCGACGCACACGGTACTACCAGAGACTTACCCTGCCGACGCACACGGTTTTCACTCAGACAGACTTATCGTGTCGATGCATACGGTTTTCACTACTACTAGGGTGTTCTTGTAAACATGTTCATGTTATCTCTATGAGTTGTAATAGACGAGTATCTAATTGGTGAATTTTCACGGGAAATTTTGACGTCGCAATATAAATTTTTTTGACGTCACAATGTAAAGTGACGCAATTTACTCCGGGTCATTTCATTCGTAAACAGAAATTTGAAATTAGTCTATTTATAACCGATCATTGGACTTGTTTGTTACTTCATCAAATTATAAGAAACTTTTGAAGGTTGATTTCATGAAGCACAAGATCTGGTTCTGCTGATTGACTTGTCAGTCCCTGAGGCTATTCACCAATCCAGTAGCCAGTACTTTGGTATTGGCCCGCAAAGCAATTTAATTTGAAAACTTGCTATATCTAAATTTATGAAAATTCTGTTCAAAACTAAGGAGTATCTCCCTCTTGCATAGATTGTTCTTAGCTGATTTTGGCTTTTTTTATATTAAGATCCTACTGGTAATTTGTTCTCTGTCAGGATTTACACATATTTCGGTTATGGATTTCCAAATGTTTTGATTTAATCTGCACTAAAGAGACGTGAGTTGTCGAAATGTGCATATGCAGAAAACTAAATTCACAATACCTTCGTTATTTTGTTGGTTATTCTATCTTTTGAAAATAATACGGTAAGACACCCAATTATACAGTGGCGTTGGTTTTATCCAACAGTGCTAAACCATAGGAATATGTCGCATTATATTCAATAGAAATGGTTGAATCCGACATAGTGGGGTTCATTGGAATTTGATTTCGGATCTGATTCGGTGGGACCATGTCGGCATTTACAGAATTCAGAAATATTCTGGTGTCAAATTGGACAGGGCTTGAAAATTATTTTTGATACGGACTTTATCACGGCAAGTATCAAGTGAGCCCGCCTGGGCGAGCTTGATGCGTTCCGCCGTGATAAAGTCCGTATCAAAAACAAAATTTCCTATATTTCTTTTATCGGTAATTTACAAAACGATAAACAGAACTCTAAAATAAATTGAATTAAACTGAAATTTCTATTTAAGCAAAGTTAATTTATTGTCTATTGCAATAATTTTAATGCATTCTTCATTCAACGTCTTACGTGTATGAACACGACATAACATGACGCCAGCTTAGCAACCCGCACGTGACGCCTTCACAGTGACCTAATAATTTCGTGATAGTGTCCAGTTCGGTGATACTGGAATTATCAGTCTCTGTAGATCAAAGGAAATTCATATAAATTACCAATAAATCTAAATATATTTCCACCCTGTTTAACTGGTAAAGTTTAGTGTACAAACGTTAACTAAATACAAATGGTGAGATTCTATATTTTAAATGCGATTATGTCGACTGGTTCATAATCATGTCTCTGAATAAAGTTATAGGTGTGACGCCTGTTGTTGTTCTAATTGTTTCAAGAACGAGGGATCCACCTATTATTCATGCCGAAAAAGAGCCACTTTTTCCGTTATGACTGGTTAAAATATTACATTATATTTCAAGATATCGATTTTTGGCAACGTCACTAAATATCTTAAAAAACTCAGCAACCAAACTTTTGGTTGAAACATAGATAGTAACTGAAAAGATTAATATATAATAATGCATTAAAATTTCAAGATTGATTAAACACTTTAAGCCAGGTGCGAATCGGTTAGATTATATTCATAGTAGAACTAATGTATGCGACTCTTAAAAATGTCATTATTCTTATAATAAACGATGTCGACTTAATTACAATTATCATTATTTTGTTAGGAGTCGCATCTATTGCTTCTACTATAATAATGATCTCATCGATTCGCACTTTGCCGATAGTGTTTGAAGAATGCCAGGTGAAAGCATACTCTTTACTTGTTGTTCGAACTTCTACCATTTATACCGTGTTTGTAGTATTTAGAAAATCACCCAAATCAAATTTGGAATGATTAATTGAAAACAGGTTCATTTCAAACATTCATTCTAATTAAAAAGCAGTTTTAATTCATTCATCTTTAAATAACAATTTGGAATTCTGAGCAGAATGTTTCATCTTTTTCGCCGTTCAACGGCAATTAAACAACTAACTTAAACCGAACATATTGTAAAGTTATTTTCTGCAATATAAGCATATATAATTTAACCTTTATAAAGAGATTGATATTTCATAATAAGGAAACTTAAAAAAAAAAAGAAAGGTAACGGTAAACGCCTACCATGACTGAAAACTACAATCACAGGTTACAGTACACAAGAGAACTGCTCTAGAAATACACAATGAAAGACAAAAATACACACGTAAACAACCAATTTTGATCTTGTTACAGCCTGACTAGATATCGGCTCTAGCAAAAACTAGCATCGATTATTTCAGTACTAGGTTTCAGTTTGCCCAATCCCTTTGTATTTTTCAATAAAATATTATTAAACTAAATTTCAGTACTCAAACCCCCTATCTCTATTCCATTTACCGTAGTAAACTAACTCAAAGACCAACATCTCGATATAAAGGAGACAAACGGCGTGACATAACATTAAAAGATGGGTAAAGGAGTGTTCGCTACTCATCTGCTGTCTAGTTCAAGGAAACTAGTTTGCTGGTGAAACACTGTCTCACTATGGAAGAACAAACAATCTCAAAACTCACGGAGGGTTAAGTAAAGAATCATATATTCCAGTAGACATGCACTTTCAGTGTTTATTTGTTTTATCAATTGTATACGGTTACTTTAAGATTAAAATATTATTTACAATGTATTTTTATCGAATTCAGACACTATTAATTTGTACCTGTATACATATTCATTATTGAGCAATGATGTGCATTTATTTGAATTTATTTCAATTTTATAAATTGAGAGATCAGTAACTCCTTGGTACAAGGCTTTAATCCTTTAGTCTATTTGTTCCGATTGCTTTGACTGTCAATTGATAATGATGATTGACACAATTGACCAAAATTTCGATTCCTTTGTCTTCCTCTTATAGATTGGCAAGTTTTTCTTTTATCGTATTGGTTTATCGTTCAAATAGCAAAAACGGACGAACTTCCGAAGGTTGACAAACATCAACCGCAAACAGTTCCATGAATATGTTACAAGTCCTTAATTTTTCTATTGAAAAGTAAATAGCAAGGATATTGAACACCAAACTAAAATCGAACTTATTTTTAATTACGTTTCTGCAAAATAAGCATATTTATTGTACCCTGTAAAGAGATTAATAATTAATAAACAAAAATTAAAAAAAGATCACAGTAAACCCCGAACACTGCCGAAAATTATATTCAAAACTGCAATCTACAGATCTGCACTATAAATACACAATGAAAGACAAGCGTAAACAACGATATAATATCGGAATAGCCGGACTTGGTATTGGCTCTTAAGAAAGCTAGCGGTAGGGTTAAAATAGTTTATGGGTACCAAAACCTCCCCTTTCTCTACCCCGTTTACCTATAGTATCATAAACACACAAATAAAACTCAATCCAAGTAGACTACTAACTCCAAGACCACTATCGTGAAAAAATAAAAGAATGAGACAAAATGTAACTGTGAAACATTGGTCAAGGAGTTACTGCCGCTAATCTGTCGGCTAATTCAAGACGAATAGTCTGCTGGTGAAACACTGTCGCACTACGATTGAAAAAACAAGCTCAAAACAGTAAGCAATCGTGTATTTCATTAGACATGCACTTTCAGTGTTTGTTTTTTCAAGTGTTTACCGATACTATTAGATTTAAATATTAAATACGTCTAAATAAAAATTGACACTTATATGAATATTCATTAATATGCAATGATGTGCACTGTGCACTTGATTTATTTCAATTCAGTAGCTCCTTGTTTCAAAACTTTAATCCCTTAGTCTGTTTGTTCTGATTGTTTTTACTGTCCATTGATAATGATGGTCATGATGGATGGCACAATTGACCAAAATTTCGATTCCCTTTTTTTTTCCCCTTTTAGATCGGTAAACTTAACGTATTGGTTTATCGTTCTAATATCAAAAATGGACGAACTTCCGAAGGTTGACAAGCATCAAACCACAAATAGTTCCTTGAATATGTTACAAGTCCTGGATTTTTCTGTTAAAAACAAGCAACAAGGAATTCGTGACATTGGATTAGGATTTCATCGATTTCTTAATAATATTAAGTAAAATAGTTTAATAAATTTTTGCATAATACGCTTATATAAACATAAATGCATGACACTTGTACCTTGCTTTGAATCTCATATCAGACAACAGGCCTTCCTTTAAACATATTTTTTCAAGTGACACATAAATTGGACAGATTTTTAAAAGAATCTCGATTAACCGTGGAGATTGTTTAATAAAATGCAATCAGATGCCAGCATAATTTAACCATAAACATTTCTAATAGCATTTAATATAAATTCTGGTAATTTACATTTCCGTACGGATTAACACTGATAGCTATGGTAAGGGTAAATACAAAACGTGTAGATAACTGTGTTCTCACAAGCAGGTCCTAAATTGTTAAATAATATGTTTACATGCTAGATCGCGTTGCATTGATAACAGGGGCTAAGAAGACGGTCCTATGGTAAGGTCTCTAGGTGTAGGGTGATTGATAACAGGGGCTAAGAAGACGGTCCAATTGTAAGGTCTCTAGGTGAAGGGTGTTGCTATTCTTATGTCATAAAGAATGAAAAACATGTGTAATTTTTAATGACATATTATTGCTTTTGTAAATCTGTGTATATAAAAGTAAATTAAGAAGAAATATTTTATTTTGGGTCAAATAAGGGGAATAATATTTATTTGAGCCAGTATGTAGTTGGAATCAAGTAAGGGAAACATAGGTTTTTATCTTGAAATTATAAACCTTTCGTGGTTTAGAAAACATTTTGGAAAAGTTGCCGTCAAAGGTATTTGGGGGTTCTAAGTGGTCATATTGTGTTTCTTTCAAATGAGCGAATTCACAACATCTAGCATGCGTTCTCAAATATACAATTTTCGCTAAAAATAGTCCTTCGTTTGAAAAAAATGTCGGATGACCTCAAACTCTTACACATGCATTTGCTCCTATGTGTCAGAAGTTAAGTCACTCGTTTTTTATAGACTGTTCAATACTATTCAGCATACCAGAGACTGTTAGGTAAATAAATCGGAGTATACTATTTCACTGCTTATTTATATCAAACTTTACCTTTTTATTTGAACAAAAAGCAAACATTACTAGTATAAGGTGACCGTATATTGAAGTCCATACTGATAATTTAAATTAGGGTCAGGTATGTAAATATAGGCCACTATTTATTTCATGTTTTCACTTTTAACCAAAACACTAAGTGGAGTTGAGCTTAGAAAGCGAGTTATCTTTGATAGGTTGAGAATATCTCTGAAGTTATCTGTCCATTATTGTTAATCGGAGTCAGTCAAATGTTTGTATAAAAATCAAAAGAAGCACAATTTGTTTGCTTAACTACACCAAACATGATTTTTGGCGATTAGATGTGTTTATCATACCCATTTAAATTGGAAAGCGACATTACTATAAGTTTACGGTCAGTTAAGGACAAATTGTATTGTTAAGGTGTGAACGACCCTTTTACCCTCTATCAGTAATAATATGTTATACGATGTGCTGTGCTTAAACTGTTGTCCTCACTGCTTAATTTTAAATTAAAGTCATATTTAAATATGTGTGAAAAATAAATGATACTGGTATCATAACAATAGGCCTTTTTCACCTGTTGTTTTATATCTTATTCCATATTCTGTTACATACATTCAATGCCCCGCTTTTCTTAAAAAGGACATTAGTAAAATGAACCCCTTAAAACTCGTATAAGTGAAAAGGAAGTCATCTTAGGAATACCACGATTAAAATATGTTTTCTATTAGTTTTATATATGGGCGTATTATAACGTATATATGAAATGTGGTTTTAATTTTATGACACCCAATACTTTAAAATTATATTTGAAACGTTTTTACAGTAATAGATTGGCATAAATGATATCTTTTTGATACAAATGACACTTAAAATCTATGTCTCAAAATACATGGAAATATGTGCATCAACTAGCAATTATTTAAATAATAAATAATATGCACGTTTGTAAACGTTAGAGGATATATCATTTTAATGCGAATTTTCATGTTATGTATGCTTAAATATCGTAATGATAAAATAAATAAAAATTGAATATTACGCTATTTCTGAAAATATTTTGTTTGATTTTCCCGTTCTTAAGTATCGGTTTGGAAGCCTCTTCATTTGTGTAACTTATGTTCCCTTGGAAAGCTGCAAGTAGTTATAAGAATGGACACACGTGTTTCAAGGACAAAAATATTCTCCGATCTCGAATAAGGGAATTCGCAGTGCAAGATTCGTCTGTCTTACACAGGGTGTGAAAGACAAGCTACACGCTTATATTCCCGGCAAGTTTTATATCATAAAAATATACTCAGCTTAGTCAGTATATAATTCAAAGGTATTTAATAGAATACTGGCTTCCTCGGAACGGCAAAATATGAATTAAAACTTATATCGTAGGCATCGAAAGTACCCCGGACTCTGAGGCGTTTCATGCACTATGACGTCGTGAAAAGGGAAGTAAAATACTGATCATGTTCAATGGCGTTTCGACAGTGATTTATTTGACTGCTTTGGATGTCTCATACACCTTCGGGTTAAATTTATAGCGTCTGGGATTCAGCAAGCTTCGTCCGAATACTTGAAATCTTACATTTGGGTGTCCTGACACTCATGGTGATAGATTCATAAAGTCAACGTCTTCATCAAACAATAAAGGATTTCAAAAACTTAACACTCATTGTTTTATACCTTGAAATATGTCTAAAAGTACAGTTCTTCAGAGTAATCATTAATTGTTTCATATAAAAAGGCATTTGCGAGACTAGCTTTCTCATAGGTTATTGAATATTTTACGAAAGGATATGTATTTATTAAGAATCCATCATCCTCAAAGAATGTGAGTCTTGGATGCAAATGAGGAGAAAATTACGCACAAAGCAAGCAGGAATAGATTTGATAGATGAAGTTAAATGGTCCATAGTTACGATTCGCTAAAATAGCATTTTGCGAATTTGCACCGTTCAGAAAGTCAAATTAAAGGTGGTAAATAGGGTTTAGAACTATCTGTGAAAATGCCCGATTTAAATACGTTAGTTATTCCACAAAATTAAGTTTATTTGTACTTAATTGATCCTCCATAAAATAAACAAACCCCGGACAATTTGACAATATAATGCTAAATTTTTAAAGGAAAGTGATTTGCCTCCTACCTTTCAACATACAGGTATCATTTATTTATTCTGAAAATGGTTCAAGTCTCGGTGGGTTTTCAAAATATTGTCACAACAAATCATACAATCTTCAAAGGTATCATAGACAAGTTACATAAAAGTATTTTAACAATATACACTATAAATTAGCAAAGAGTTGCTAATTACCCCAAGTAGCAATTGAAACAGTGTTCCAAAGAATTTTTACAGTATCATTGCTTGGGCTTGTGTAACATTCAGAATACTACGAAAGAATGCATTGCATTTATTTTGTTTCTGAAATCTTATCCATTGTATATAACAATAAACAGATATTGATGTCACAGACCGTCCTTGGCACGAAATACCGACGCCCTGGCTTCCATCATTGACAATGTCGTTGTGTAAAATCTCCTATAACCAAGGTCAACTCTATTGTATAAGTGATTTGAGCTATACGATCTTTTGAAGGGCGGGTTCGATGCAATTTTAAACCATCAAATTCTTTATGCAACATCTGCAACTACACTTCTATCAAGTTCTAGTAATGTCATTTTGGAGCATGGGTAATATATTACTCCTGCATCACCAGTAATCCCAGTATCAAACATTAAAGTAAAATGCTAAATAAGTAAACGGAATTTTCGATAAAAAAACTTTTGTGATAACAGTTCTGAATAGAAGTATTTCTATCATTTTACTCATTTGAAAGGAGCTAGCGCCGCTACAAAGTCCGCCTGTCTCGAGTTCCTATCGACGTTTGTCTTAATTATGCTTTTCGTTTGTAGTTGTGGTGAATTGTGGAATGTAATTGTAATGTTAAGCTCTTATAGACACTTTATTTTATCTTTTTTATTCATATTGTGAAAATTTTTCTCTTTCTCTTTAGTTGGTCGGTTTCCCAAATGACAACAGTTCTTTCCCTTTACAGCTAAAGTTTGTTTTCATCTATGGAATTTGACTTTACTACCGGTGTTGACAGGTTCAACTTCTAAGAACTATGAGATGCTTGCACCAGTCCTGATCCCACCCATTTTCTTTATTGGGTACATGTTGTTCATCTGTACTGCATGTGTGTCCCCATTGTCCTTTTCCTGTCCCGTGCTCATGTGGTGTCCTTGGTATTTGGTTTTTCCGTTGTCCCTTGGTTGTTCGTGTTTTGACTGACAGTTCGGTTCTCATTTACTTTCTAGCTTTCTGGGGGATTGCATACTCTGGTTATTCCATCCGTCATCCTATTGTCATTAATTATTTACTCGTACATATTATAAAAACAGGAAACAGTAAACACCTACAATGGCCGAGAACTACAGTTACATGGAATAAAAAAGATAACAGGAAACACCTACAATGGCCGAAAAACATAGCCACATGCCAGAAAGTAAATAGGAACTGCACAAGAAAAAAACCCACATTAAAAATACAAAAGACAAACATAAACAACGATAGGAACTCGGGACAGCCGGACTTGGTACCGGCACTAGCAAAAGCCAGCGGTAGGGTTAAACCGGTTTATGGGTACCCAAACCTCCCCTTTCTCTGTCCCGTTTCCCTATCGTAGAATAAACATACGAATAAAACCCATACAGGTAGACTACTAACTCCATGACCACAATCTAGAAAAGAAAAATGGGGGGACAAAACGTAATTTTGAAAGATGGGTCAAAGAGTGCTCGCCGCTAAACTGCCGGCTAGCTCAAGGAGCCTAGTCCGCTGGTAAAACACTGTCGCACTACGGAAGGAAAATCAAATTCAAAACTCCCAATG
>MJUU01074138.1:151222-164540 GCA_002080025.1 Modiolus philippinarum
GGGGATTTTTCTATAATTTCTAACGGTTGTACTTTTATAAATTTCCTTTCATGCTTATAAATTGAATTGTGTTGGTATATAAAGGATCTAAACTTTTTAGGAAAACGCATACGATATAAATGCTCTTGGGTGCGTCGCTGTAATGGACGACCAGTTTCACCCACGTACTGAATTCCGCAGCCTGGTTTGCTTCAGGTAATCAAATACACCAGGCTGGATGTTTTTCAGGAGATGTCAATGGGGAATCGGATGGTAAAGTTCCTGCCATTAACATTGGATTTCACAGTATTCTCCTGGACCAGGCGAGGACAAGTAGCACATTTCCTGGCGTCGCACTTTTGAATCTTAGAAAATCCACGATTGCATTTATTATAAATAGACGGTGTAGAGTATTTAAATGTGTGCAAAGAGTTGCATATTTTTGATATCTTTAATGGAGAAAGCCTGACTACCGGATTAAGTGCTGAAAATGAAGTATTAATCAAATTAAAGTGTGAAGGTGCAATCGTGGATTTGACGTGGCGTTTTCTGAAATTGTACCTTGATTGTATCATGAGCGTCGAAAATGTTTTTTCCTAAACTACAAATCATAACAATGTAACTTTGAAGTTCCGGTCATTGCGAATGTCATCTGTACATCAAAAATAAAGCCCTTAAATACCACAATCACGGGGAATTGTTTTACCAACTCCACACTGCAGTTGTGACTAAAGGGATAAACATGCCATAATTCACAAGCGAACTGCATCAGAAAAACAATAATGAAGGCAAAAGACAAACATAAATAACGATAGGAACTAGGGATAGCCAGACTTGGTAGCGGCATTAGCAAACACCAGCGGTTGGGTAAACCTGTTTATGGGTACCAAAGCCTCCCCTTTCTCAATCCCGTCATCTTATAGTATAATAAACAATTCAGGCTATCTACTATTCCATCCTACACTCGGTTTGCAGTTATGGATGTAGAAGTCTTAGAAGAAAAATATGTGGTGCATATTTCATGATTCGTAGGTCTGTTTATGTCTTTCACTATGCTTGAAAAACTCTATTTTTTCTGACATTTTTAATTTCCGAATTTTCGCACATCTCCTAATAATGAAACATGATACAAATGTTATGATTTAGGTTAGTATTAGTATTGACATAATCATTAAAGGAATTACTCGAAGTATTTAATATACTTTACCTATTTATAACGATTACAAGGACGTTAATTTACATAAGACGACCTTAAACTTATTATACTCGTCTCGGTGTGGTCTAAAATGATCATTAATGCTGATAATTATTTCAGTCGCTGCAAAGCACCTCAAACCATTTCCTAAAACATTTTCCCTTTAAGTATGTGTGAAATGATTTTGTAAAGTTTTTTTTAAAACCGTCATTACTTTTTAGAAGGTATGTGACGTCGTTTAAACATTTTTGTATTATTTTAGAAGTATTTTTTAAAAAGAGCGTAACAAAGTGTGCGGTATTTTCGCACATTTACAGTTATCAGGAAATCTAAAAGGTGAAGATATGCTCGAGTATAATTAATTTGTTTTCTAAATGGTTTAAATACTAAATGGTAGACTGCAATCCCTTGTGTTAATATAAGGCCTTTGTATTTTGATAGTCAATTGCACGGAATTTGTTTACTTAGCATAAGGGGAATTTCAAAACTTTGAAAAGTAATTGGCGTAAAGTACAAAATACCTTCAATCGATTGAACAAATCACGAATGCAGCACTAATTTAAACAGATTTTCTATATTCGCTATGCACTTTGCAGTTGATATATTAATTTTTAATCTTAAATCAGTTTTGTTTTAACAATCGTATCATTTTACGTATTAAATTTTCCGTAAATTTCACCCGATATTATCTGTTTATAGGACAATATGATATTTCAACCTAACGGGGCTCAATTCTGACTTTGCATTTTCAATAAATCACTTTTTAAATTGTATAATAAACGCAAAATATTCTTTTATATAAAATCCAGTTATTTCTAAATTAAAGCGGCGAGTGTACTTTTGACGATCTGCACTTCAACATTTTTTAACGACAGAAGTCCTTTCTTCAGAAAATACTAATTCACAATACTTCTTTAAAGAAAAATAAATCCATTCATTACTCATTTGACATAATCTAAAAATTGTGACGATTTTATTCGCAAGTACGAAAAGAGTAATAACCAAGGAATTTGTACTTGTTATTTCATATGATAAAACATACAAATATGTGCCCCTCTATTTCAGTGCTCAGACTTTTTTATATTACTCCTAATCAACTTGTTAGAAACGTATGAATGTTCAGGAGAGACAAAAATGCATGAAACCATGGATGAAAGCTTTGGAATGACCTATCTACAAGCGAGGCGTATTTTTTGAATGGCAAATGATAATTGACATTTGTATTCCTTATGTTACAAACCATTTGATTGGTACTACATACTATAATATTTGCCCTAATGACTATGACAATGGCATGCGACCTACTTTTATAAAACAAAACCAAAGGTTCTTTTCTAATATCACTTGCAACAATCATTGTTCCTTGGACTTGCGATGATATGACTATGGCAATGAATCTTTTGCTATAGACAACATTTTTGTTCGTTTTGGCAACTTTTTTTCTCAAAAGGTCATTTGAATTCTGATGGATACAAATTGGGCACCTCACATCTCCTTTTTCTAATCTGTTACGAACGGGACTATATTAAAAAACTGCAAAAGGGTCCATACAAAATGTGCCAAACTTTTTTTCTATTTTCAATGATAACTATTGACAATACCCAGTTTTTTGCATCTACCCATGAGAACTGAATCATAATAAGAAAAACAATGATTCTAAATACTGCCATTTTCTGCCATGGATCTATCATCATGGACTCTGGTAAAATTATATGATTAAAGGGATGATTTTGATTTCACTATTTCTAGTTTCCCTTTTCTTGACGACGATGTAGCTCCATTCTACGGGATGTATATATTTCAAGTTAACGGCTTGCACGAGTTTGTTCTTCTCTTGACAACTTATATAAATGTAACTTTACTATCATAACAAAATTTTTACAACAAATTTATAGATTTCATAAATTGTTAAACACATTTGAGAGGTTTATATATATATATATATATATAAGTATGGCGTGACCCGAAGACTGTTTATTACCAAGGGCATTTCTCATACTCAGTTTTGCGGATATGTTGTTCAAAAATGCCAAAAAAATGATAAAAAAATCAAGAAAAACTGGGACCTAACGTACATCTTTTACGCAATGGGGGATATTGACAGCGTATTCTGCACGAATCCGTTAGATTGGGTTTTGGGATCCAGTGACCTGACGATTTAACAAGTATACTAGCCACTCACTGATACTGTCGATGTCGTCTGAAATACATGACGATTCTTTGCCAAACCCTTCGAAAAGTTGACTTTGATTTTTCTTCCATAGTGCGACGTGATTTACCAGCAGACTATGTTCGTTGAGCTACCCGGCACTTTTGGGGCGAGCACTCCTTGACCCGTTTTTCAAAATTACATTTTGTTTAATTCTTTTCTTTTCAAGGTAGTTGTCTAAGACTTAGTAGTCTATCTGTATTGGGTTTTATTTGTATCTTTGTCATACTATAGGTCAACAGAATAGATAACTGGGAGTTTTTGGTAACCATACCCCGTTTTAACCCTACCTTTTGCTATTGCCGGTACCAAGTCCGGATATCCCGATTTCCTATCGTTAGTTTCATTTTTTCTTTTGTCTTTTTTATTGGTGTTTTTTTTTCATGTGTAGTTTCCAGGTCAATTGTTATTTTTTCTGTTGTAATTTAAGGATCATATCAACAATAAAAGCCTGTTCAATTGCTTGAGACTATATCTGGTGTGCATTTACCCCCTGTCATTGTTTATTTAACATTGGCTATAGAGCTTTACCGTTGGTAATGTTAGACTTTTTTTTATTTATCACATGCGTTTTACTTTCAGGTAAGACTTTTAAATAAGTACCAAGATATTTGGAAGTTGACCTAAATAAAACACAGAAACATATACATGTAGATATTCGTTTTGATTGCTAAATGATAGGATTATCATGTATTACATGTGTTTTACTTTCAGGTAAGACCTTTTATGGGTACCAAGGTATGTTTTCTTTTTTCAACATCGGATTATATTTTTGTTATGTTTTTGTTATGTTGGTGTTTTAAAGAATATTGGAGGTATCTTTAACTAATTCCAAAAGACTAATGAAGTACTTATTTGACAAAAACATCTTAAACTGAGGTTACTTGATAAAATTCAACCTAGTGAAGTCAAGAATATTTTGAGGATTGTTTAAAATTAGCATCTTGATATCCAAAATCACAACATAGAATACCTCGTTGTCGACTTGAAACATTTGATAAATCCCTTTCCCCTCTTCAAAATAAAGGCTTTGGAACTCTATGTCATTACATATTACTGAATATTTGTACCTCGACCTTGAGAGCTGTTTCGCCACAAACGTTTTGTTTTATAATACCTGCATGTGAATAGATTCATATCAACCTCATTAATATATAAATAATAATATAAGAAAATTTGTTTAACATTTAGCAGTATCTCCCTAATGCAAAGCTCTGTTCTTAACCTTTATTTGACTTTCCGTTTAGATCCTTTCCAGTAGTTGTTCTCTATCAAGAAATATTTCCTTTTTGCCCTTCACTAGCCGGGTACAAACAACTATATTTCGTCACATTGAACACGATGTATTTTTAAATCTGCATTTTTTATCCAAATGTAAAGTAGAGGGATCCATTCTCATAATCTATTTAACAAAAACAACTTTGAGAAATTACATAATATGGAGTAAATGCGAATGAGAAAGGTCTCGACAAACAATGGAAAACGGTTTTATTGTTGCTCTTCATCTAAAAACTCCCAAAGGAGTGATACCAGGTGCATCGACAAGTAAGCGTTTCCTTCTGTGCATGGATTACCCGTCAAATAAGAAATGATGTGCCAAACGTTGAATCATAGCCAAGTAGAAGTAAAGTCCGATAGTTCCGATACTCGATGTTGTCCAAGCGATCCTCCTTTTAATCTTGGAGGAGTAATTTTCTGGTCGTTAAAAAACATCTGTTCATGAATTCCTCGTATTTGGAGGATGCCCTTGCATATTATATCAGCAGAGATATATATGCGCCGTATTCGGGGACAGCCGGGATGTTACTTAACCCACTAGTTAGAAATAACTAAACACCGATGTTACTGTGAATTTAATTTCTGCATATGCGCATTTCGACAATTTATGTCTCTTCAGTGCAGATAAAATCTAAATATTTGGAAGACCATAAGCCAAAAGATGTTTAAAAACTGATAGACAACAAATCAGCAATAAGATCTAAATGTAAAGCCCAAAATCAGCCAAGGACAGAGCTTTGCATGAGGGAGATACTCAATTAGTTTTTAACAAATTTACAAAAATTTAGATATTGTAAGGTTCCAAATTAAATCGGCTTTCGGGTCAGCACCGAAGCACTGACTACTGGGCTGGTGAATACCCTCGGGGACTAACAGTCCTCCAGCAGTGGCATCAACCCAGTGGTAACAAATAACTAAACACCGAAGTTACTGTGAATTTAATTTCTGCATATGCGTATAATAGAAATTAACAAAAACAAAGTTGACTACAAATCTAATAACCCTAACTTAAATTTGATGGAAAGAAATTCAACATTCGTCTAAGCGAACTAAAAATTGTAAACTAGTATTCGGACAGTCATCTGTTGTAATAAAATGTTTTAGTTTTTGTTTAAAAAAATGTTGATTATTTCAATTGAATGTAAATATGCACAAGTAATACCAAATGGGGGTAATAACAAAATTACCGAACAGAGTCGTCAAGAGCCGAAGTCCTTGAGACAAAAAGACAAATCGGGTGGAAACCACTGGAAAATTGTCGACCACAATGGTCCTGACTTTGTACAGGCATTTCAAAAGAAATGGTGGGTTAAACCGGTTTTATAGCATGCCAAACCTCCCCTGCCATTGCGGTAGTGTACGGTAGCAACTCAACAGCAATGTAGAATAGAAAAATCGCACATTTTATGTTAACAAAAATTTATACAGGTTACTTATAAATTGATCAATATACCTGCAAATTTTTGTATCCATCTTTATCCCACAATCTAGAGATCGTGAATTGTTATCTCTATTTAAAAGAACGGGAGAAATGGTTAACAAATAATTTCCCTAAAATCTGTCATGGTAATACGGAAATGTAGCGAAAATTCACGAAAGACTCTGTTTTATTGCACCATATTTCACTTTTTTTTTACATTGGTTGAGACGGGATACATAATCTAAGTAATTTTACGATTTGTTCAACCGGACAAATTCACCTACAGTTTACAGAAATTCAAACATGTAGGAATGATCATATTCCTATATATATAAAGTATCATTGTACAAACAGTTGAAGTTTTTGCCAGACAAAGGTAATTCAAAAATAATAAAAAAAAATTATATACCTCGAAAAATTTTATATATGCTTAATGAAAAAATTTGTTCGCGAATATCACTTTGAGAGTGCATTTCCTGTATATGGTATATGCTGCATAAGATCCAAAATAAATGTATGCTTTGAAAAAGTGCGAATAATCAATTTTACTTTTCCTTTAGGTAAAATGTCAGTGATTTATAGTCGAAGTTCACATTAGTTAGTTGGGGTTTTATAAAACAAATCATAGTAATATCAGCTTCCTTTTATTTTTTTTAGGTTTTATTCATAAACTTTTCATTACTTTTGGAAATGTAAATTTTAGAGCGCGAGTCTACCAAAACGTAGGAAATAAGATTAACGTTTCGCAAATCCCGGTTAATCAAAAAAAAAATTATTACCTGATGGTAAGCTTTGAAAATAAATAAAGTTAACCCAAGCTTCCAATTAAGTTTATTGTCAAGAAAAAATCCTGGTTGTACGGTAATAGTTAAAATCCGAAAATAAGTTATACTGATATACTTTTTTACTTAGTACTAGGATGACGATTTCTTTTAACTGTCTGCGACCTTTCAATAGCAATTGACATTGAACTGCTACTGGACAGTACCGGAATGGAATGGCAGGTTTGGCATGCCCTTAAACCGGTTTAATGCACCATTTCTTTTTGAAAAGCCTGAGCCAAGTCAGCACCATTGCGGTCGACAATTGTTCCGATGTTTTCCACCTGCTTTATCTTTTTGTCTCACGAACTTCGGCTCTTGACAACTCTGTCAGATAATTTTACCCCAATGATAAAGGAGATGATGTTAAGCTTAATCCAAACCCTATAATTTGAATTGTCTTAGCCAGTTAAATCGGGCAAGGTTTTACCTAGTAAATAGGTTTATCTGCAGATAATCTTAGTTTTATCCATGTTTTGACTAGTCTGCACTTTACCATCATATCGATAAAAACTTACAGAATTTGAGGTTAACATTCATATATATTTCCCCAAAACTTCATTTTTATCTATTTTTTTTCAGATCAACTGAGAATAGCGACAAGTAAACTTTTGGTACTATGGCGAAAAACAATCTTTATCACTCTCTGTTTGTCACAGAAACACAATTACAATATTAGAGAATTGAGTTTTTAATGAAAAGTCGCGTTAACTTTCAATTCAAACCGGATTTTTCCTAATCCTTAGGAAGATTTAGTTTTTGTAAGTTTCGATTAATTTTACTTACCAATGTATATCCCACTTTTCTAGTT
Organism: Modiolus philippinarum; assembly: GCA_002080025.1. Lineage (NCBI taxonomy): Eukaryota > Metazoa > Mollusca > Bivalvia > Mytilida > Modiolidae > Modiolus > Modiolus philippinarum. The sequence continues at coordinate 158,936 of MJUU01074138.1, forward strand.
ACTATAAATTTTTGTTTTCTATAATTTCATCACAGAAAAACAACGTTATTAACGTAAACGTTTGTGGTTTCCTTTTGATTTCATATTGTTTTGTTTTTTTGTTTTTTGTTTTGATAGCACAAACATTAAACTCGAAAATCATATTAGTTTTTGCATATTTTTCACATCAAATCAATTTTATCTATTTTGTGAATAGTTTCATATTTACCTTGGATTGAAAATATATTAAAACAGATTTTTTTTCAAAAAATAAAAAAGAACCCACCTTGAGTTAAATGTTTTCACTAATTAATTTTACAATTCTAAATGTTTAATACAACAATGAAAACAAAATATCCCCGGATTATTTCTTTTACTACTTTTGATCAGTTTGAACCCTAATTTATCTTGCACAGACGTGTATGCACTAAAGTTATAAAACAGTCTACATTTCCATTAAATGTTGCATGTATAATCCACCGTTGTATGGTCAAAAATGTCTGTCTGGAAACGGCCGTCTTTAGGTTGTAATAGCTACAATCTCTCTTGTTTGTCTTGCGATTGGAGATATTTCAACATTCTGTATTTCATTTTAAATAGAAATTTCGTCGTTTCACTGGTATTTACATTTCATTAACCATTTACAGTGAGACTAGATTTAGTGTAAAATCCAAAGATTGTATCGCATAGATTAAAACAGCAGTGATACTATCAAATATTCGAGTCACCCATGTGCATCATTTTGAAACGCTTTTAAGTAAACTTGGGTATTTGACAATATTTGCTCTTCTTCCAAATTCTGACGACGCATCACTGACTAAACAAAAAGATATCATGCTTACTTTAAATAATTATTCTAACTTTTCATCTTCATAAGGTACTTTATTTCTATACAGAATTATATTTATGACTTTATGGCATTCACCTCACGAAATATAATGAGAATTTGAAAGAAGATTTGTGTTGCAAAAATATTATGTCATAGAATAAGTTGATGTGATTAAATTCCTGCATAAATTACGAGAAGTATACAGTGTATATAAGTAAAGATAGATAACAAATATCAAACAAAAACCTATACATAAAAAACCGAATTTTATAATTACCTTCAGATCTAGAGATAGTCTTGGCTCAGCATTCTTTCCATAACTTCATTTACAAACAAACAAAACGACATTATTATAATCCGTTTACTTATCCCTTCACACATAAAAAGTACAATTTGAATATATTTCCAATTCTTTTACCTTTCACAATAATTCACCTTGTATATATACATAAGTAAATAATAATAATGAATATATTCCAAATTTTAATATACAACATAACTTTTTTGACTTCGTAATTCTTCAGTCAACCTACTCCCAATACTTAACGTTAAAACAGTTTTTGGTGATTTAATTTTTTGAACAGGTGATCTTACACTTGCTTTTCACTACCAATCGTAGTTTATATCATGTACAATTTCGTTTGATTGGCAGGCTATTTTACCTGTACCTTTTGTCGGTAAAAGTTATCATGTGTGTATCAAAAAGTGAAAATTATAGCGAGAGGCAAGGAAAGTAATTATTCACTCCCTTTTCTGGACTTTTGCATTTCAAGAATATTTGACATAACTTCATATTGAACATTAGCGTGAATTATTCGAACCAATCAAATTTATTTTCGTTTTGCGGAAAAACAATACAGGATAATTCCGGACAAAAGGGAATGTGGGATTGCTGCCACATGGGCTGTATTTAAAAAATGATTTTTTTTCCAAATTGGGGAATTTTCATAAACGTTAGAACTTTCAAGGGACATTGTACTTTTGCAAATATCATTCTCTTTGAAACTTTTGGACACAAAGACCATTTCAACAGCACCTCAGACTATTACAACAGCACCCCATACTATTACAACAACACCTCAAATTATTACAACAGCACCTCAGACTATTACAACAGCATCCCAGACTATTACAACAGCGCATCAGACTTTTTCAACAGCACCTCAGACTATTACAACAGCACCTCTTAAGGACATATTTATAAGTCTAACTTTTCAGTTTAGGCATGTCGTGTAAAAAATTGGTGATGGAAAGGAAAAATTGTGCGATTGGGGAAAAAAACATCAGACATAAAAAATGTATATCTGGGTACCCATAAACCAGTTTATCCTTACCGCTAGCTCTTTTTAGTGCCAGAACCAAGTCCGGCTATCCCAAGTTCCTATCGTTACTCACGATTTTCTTTTTTTTCTTTCAATTGTAATTTTTGGCCATTGAAGGTGTTTACTGTCATCGTTTGTCTTAAAAATTTAATTAAATACGAAACGGTGGCGAAATGCTTGACATCTGAAAATTACAAGCAATTTCTTTAAAATTACCAAAGAGCTTATCCCCAATAGCGATGTCGAAGCGACAAAGAGCACCGGCATGACAGTATTTACTGGACACCTGATAATGCAAAAAACACGCACGACCGGAATTATCTCACAAACACTATCAAGCGCTAAAACGTATTAGACATTACAATTTATACAGGGAATTCTTCCGGCACTTCATAAAAATCAAGGCAAACGATCTCTTAAATCCATGAAATTAATGGACGTGGGAGAAATGAAAGAAAATCTTCAGATCATTCTCAGTGGGATCTTATATAATCCAAAAATCTGAACTGTTAAATCTTATTTTGGTAAAAATCCACTTATGCACCAAAATCAATCAGACTTTCCCCTTTCCCCCTGTTGAAGGCCTCATGGTGACTTCAAGATGAAGAACAACAATAAAAGCGTTGTTCCATTGCTCATTATTACAATGTATTTGTAGAGACTTTGTCTCATTTGCTTTTACTCCATATCCCTTCATTGTTAATATCCCCTAATGTTTTTTTTTCTGTGCAAACGTAGTAAACAACGGCAGCAGAATACCGAAGGAACAAAGGAAGTGATGATTACAAAAATCGAAGTCCAAAGACGTGACAAAAACGGAAACAGAGGAAAACAACGACGTGAGACAGCCACAATACACAGAAACAAAAAGACGACATTAAGAACTAAGGCACTCATAGTGTCAACTCCCATGAAGGGAGTGACATCAGGTGCTCCGGAAGGATCCTGCTCCACTAGTGACACCCGGCACACGATCAGTGAGGTATATATTGTTTTGAGAGTTTTCCTGATTTCAGGCTGTTTGGAATTGCCATTTTCTAACACTAAAAACAAAACCAACACATATCCATGGTACATGTTACTTCTCTAACCCCCAAACAGTACCAAGGTAAAAATTTGAAAAGCTGTTGTAAGTCTCTGGAGTATTTAAACATTAACCAGTAAGTTATGATTTCATTCGACAAAAATCAAATTTCTTAGATGTGTTGTTGCAACTGTATTTTTGGTTTACAACCATTAGAAGCATTACTATAGTCGGCATACAAATATCTTCTTATCTGGATATTACGGCAATTATAATAGTTCTTAATGCTGTGATATCCACAAAACATTGCATATTAAATTGTTTATTAACCCAGTATCGTTTTACTATCGGAATTTAATGTTCTTTCTATGTATACAGATTGTATGTCATTTTATAATTCTTTGACCCAAGATCAAAAGCTACGGTAGTCAGGTAGGTAGAAACGAAATTCTTTCTTAAACCCTTGTCTACATGCATTTAAATGTCGCCTTGTCAGACCGATGCACTTTTTATCATTTCGATCCAAGGGGAATTCATTTCCACGATAAAAATTTTCACTTCTTTCAAGTTTGTGTACATTTAAGTTTGAACGAATGTAATATATTATAAACGTTAATTCCGATTTAGTGATATATACCTAGGTAAGGTGTGAACATGATATTTAGTAGATTATCATAACATGTTAATGTAAGTTTCTAGATAAAGACTAGTTTATTTTAGGTTAGCAAAGTATCTTTAAACCCTACATTAAGATAATTTTAAGTTAGCATAAAAATTAAACAAACCTATATACATACGATTTTCGTCATCAAATAAATCATTTAAAATAACTTAAATTCTTATCGCCTCTAAATCATTAAACTGTTAAAATATATCTGTTAACATTTTAAACTTGTATGATTTGGCATGGCCAATGGAGTCAAACAACTTGAATATCAGGGCACGAGTTCGTTGACTTTGAAGATCCTGAGATCAACAGTACCACATTTAAGGGAATTTGCTAGATAATAAAAACAGACTATAACATTTTTTGAGCAAGGACGCATCAACTAAGCGAAAGGTATCCCTATATTTTTTCCATCGACCTTAAAGTGTTTCATCCTTTCAGAAAATTGATTGTGACATCAAAGGATTCTAAACCAATGGCATTAGAATACATAGGGAAAAGACATGTAAAGAAGTGAAACCGAACCATGGGTCTCAATACCAACCATACAGGGACAAAAAAAATACAAAAAGCAAAACCACATACATAGCAAAATTTTGAACCGGAAGTACAAAGCCCGGGGGAGGGGGTAACTTTCTATATATTAGCATACAATGACATGCGGCAAATTTGGGTGCTTATTTCACAAATTCTAGCAGTCATTTTTGCTATTTCATATTTATTTTGGTGTACTTTCTACACATCTTGTATTATTTTGGGTTGTCTTTTCAATTTAGGATAAATATTGCGAGAAGATTTATTAAAAAAATATCAATTTTTATATGAATAAACAAATTTAATATGCCTTATGTAAGAATTGCCCCTTTTTCTTCTAACCATAAAATAAATTTACACTGTATACATTAGTATTTTTATGGGTGTCAATCATTAGGGCAGTATTTATTCGGATATGGATTTCAATCATAATCCAGTAATAATTCGGTTACAATTTTTAGACTCCCAGCCGCAGGTCCCCGTACAAAATATAAGAGAGTTACCCCAGGGGTACAAAGACACGTTACAACATAACATTAGAAACTAAACATAAAGCACTCACACTTTGAACGACGGACATTAGCAATTAACATGCAAACAAAAACATCAGAATATGTATAGGTATATTTCATTACTTGATGAATCATTATTGGTAATATAACAAATGTACACAGAAATTGACGTTCAGTTTAGTTCTGCAGATGGCCATTACGACATTGAATGTCTCTTCAGTGCAGATAAAGATCAAAGATACAGAAGAAAAATTTCAACACTTGTGAGAGAACTGAGGTTAATTCTTAGAACAGAGCTTGACATGAGGGAGATACACCTTAGTTTTGGAATAAAATAACCGTTAAACAGTCTTACACCTATTACACAAAATAGGGCTTGAAACAAGCTCTGTTATCATTGGATTCCCATAGGAGCTATTTTTAAAACTGGTAATGGGTGTAAGACTGTAAATGGAATGTTCAATTTTGTAAGTTCAGGGAAGATAAATTGTGCCCAGAAGTTACATTATCAACGAAAATATTTGACGTTTCAAACAAAAAAATTAAACTTCATTATCCTATGAGGGTATTTTAATCTGCTGGCAGACTTTTAGTACCCGACAATATTTACTATTTACCAACCAAGTAGTCCAGTATTTCGGTTCTTACAATATTTAAAAATGGACAATGGTTTTTTTAAATCCAGGAACGTCTCCATCATATAATACCACATTTTTTCATAGGTAATTTAAGACCGGG
>MJUU01074140.1:7049-30407 GCA_002080025.1 Modiolus philippinarum
TCTTGGAGGCTGTGAGTTAGCCCAAGATGCACCTGCATGCAAAGTTTGATGACCCTACACTGCATAGTTACTAAGATATATACCCAAATGCGGACGTGGACGCCGGGGGTACTCCAATAGTCCCCCTCAACTTCGTTGAGGCGAACTAAAAAGTCCGGAAAACCTATATTTTACCAAAATTTTCTTAGTCAAAGGCCCATAACTCTGTCCAAAATCAATTGACCAGAACCAAACTCAAACTTGATCTGTAACCCATAGTGGTAGACTCATATAGCAAATATTAGCTTCATATCTGAAACGGTTTAGAAAAAAAATCCGGAAAACCTATATTTAATCCAAAATTTTCTAAGTCAAAGGCCCATAACTCCGTCCAAAATTAATGGACCGGAACCAAACTCAAATTTGATCTGTATCTCATAGTGGTAGACTCACATAACAAATATTAGCTTCATAGCTGGAATGGTTTAAAAAAAGTCTGGAAAACCTATATTTTACCAAATTTGTCTAAGTTAAAGGGCCATAACTCCGTCCAAAATCAATGAACCGGAACCAAACTCAAAGTTGATCTGTAACTCATGGTGGTAGACTTACATACCAAATATTAGATAAATATCTATTATAGTATGGGAAAAAAGTCCGGAAAACTGAGTGTGACGGACTGACGGACTGACTGACGGACTGACGGACTGACGGAGTGCAAACCTAAAGTCCCCTTCGGCGAAGCCGGTAGGGGACTAATAATTTTTGCAAAGGACCTATACATTAAGTTAAATTTGTTTGATTAGTTTCAGAGATGATGATTATAAGGATGGTTATCTCATTCCTGGCTCCAATGTTAAACTATGTCGTGCACTGGAGGCCATGTTTTTGTCAGATGGAAATGAAATGAGCAATTTTTGTTAAGTTATTCGGTGACCTTCCATAAATCTTTACAGTAAAGATTGGTTGAATTTGCTTCAGTGGTATCAGAGGAGAAAATAAAAATATGATTTTCCCTTAGGGTCCAATGTTAATTTATGTTCAGTGATGACAGTCATGTTTTTCATGGGATCTGAAACTTTTCGGCAATCTATATGAAGGACCTTCCATACATCATTCCTGTAAAGTTTGGTTCAATTTGCTTCAGTAGCTTCAGAGGAGATAGCAAATATATGCTTTTCCCATAGGGCCCCATGTTAGACTAGGTTCTCCGCTGGCGGCCATGTTTTTTTTAGCAGATCGGAAAAATTTCGGCAATTTACATATAGGACCTTCCAATCATAATTCCTGTAAAGTTTGGTTCAGTTTGCTTCAGTAGCTTCACAGGAGATAGCAAATATACGCTTTTCCCATAAGGTCCCATGTTAAACAAACACGGCCCTGGTGGCCATGTTTTTAGCTGATAGGAAAAATTTTGGCAAACTATGTAAAGGACCTTCCATACATGATGTTAAATATCTGGAAAACTGTATACACTATTATCCTCAGACAACCTGTTATAGCAGGAGTTTTATCAAGCAGAATTTCTACTGTGAACTTAGTGTCTTATGAGAAAACTAGCATACCTTTTACCAACCATGCAACGATATCAGCCAAATGCAGGGAAATGTAAGTTTTGATATTCCAGAGGGGCGGAAGGACTTTTTGGAATAAGGAATTGGCAATTTTATTTTGTGGAAAAATTAAGATTAATTCCTAATTTGCATTGTCATTTTTCAGGACTATGGAATGAAAAATTTATTTCTCAGAATTCGAGATTTGAAGCTTCTTTTCTCAGATTTTTGGATCAGATCTCCTCCTTATACCCAACCTCTTACTTCTGTTAGATTATATTTATCAACACAGAAACACTTAATGTTGAGTCTGAATGAAAAGGAAAATGCAAATGTCTGATATTTTCCATATTTCTGACCATATGATCAATACAATGTGAAGATTCCAGATAAACACAATATTTGATCTGTTTTCCTGAATAAATAAACATTTTACAAGTATGATGAGTTATACAAATTTTGCTGAAGAGGAGGAAATGCAATCATTTCTAGATTTTCCAATGTTTTTATCATCAACAAATTAATTTATATGCTTCCTCTATCATATAAAATCATTTTTGCATTACTAAGGAATAATCCACCTAAAGATTTGAGTACCGGGTATATCTGTTTTAAGTACATAAATGTACAGTGATGCTGTGCAACATAACATGGCTACACAGAATTGCACAAATAAAAAGCTTGAAGATAAAAACCACAATCTAATAAAATTTTTAATTTTTTCGTTAGGCCTGGGATTTTTTAGACAAAAAAAATTCTGGACCTGACTTTTGCTAAAAAAAATTCTCTGACTATCACCCGGGTGTGGCTCAATCTAGCCGTGTTCATTTCAATCTAGCCGTGTTCATTTGGAAAAACAAATTTTCCTAGCATAGTGTATATGGGAAAAAAAAATTTGTCCTCCAATTGAGCTACCCCAAAAAAAAAATTAACGGCTCAGGTGAAAATCCCAGGCCACCCCTTGAAAATCAAATGGTCCATGCCTCATCTATTTTTTATTATTTTAAACATGAGATTGCCTTAAAAATCTAAATAAGGCTTAAAATTGTTAATAGTTTTATCTCTAACTAAAAATCATGGTTAATGAAAATACTAAAACCCTATAAAAATCCTGCTACCACCAAAATTTGATAAGGAAAACAGAAAGGGGAATCCTTGTTGTTGGAGGATTTTCAACATTTCATCATGAATTTGGTCAAGAAATTACAATAAACAACGAGGGACCCACTTTTTACTGGAACCAACTTTTTTAGAAGAGGACTGGACCCAAATTTTGAATGTTAACATTTTGGACTATGGAAATCTGTGGAAAGAGTCAATTCCCCCAAAAAAGTGAGTGTAACTCTCTAAGGATAGAGACTGGGTAAATTGTCTCCTGTTTATTAAGGTAGACAGACAGTAATATTCATATCCATGAGATTTTGTTGCAAGTTGGCACAATTGAAGAACAAATCCTACTTACTCGAAATCTGTAATAAAAAGAATGGGTCACCATGCTCGATTTTTCTAGAACTGAGATCAAAGTTTGCTCATTTTTAGACATTTTTTCACCTAAATTTACATAGAATGCACGGGGAAAATTTGGGAAGGCAATTTTTGGCTTAACAGAAATGAACTTTTTATCCATGAGAATTTGATGATTTTTTTGTGCAAAGATAGCTTGTTAATTAATTGGTAACAATGAAAAAATGTATATGTCACCATACTTTTCATGGAGATATTTTACAAAGTTTTCGGATTAAACATCAATTACGGGAAAAGGGAGTTAATTCGCAGCAAATTAAATGAAATATGACGTTTCGCATCTGTCATTCAATTACGACATCACAAAGGAAAGCCATCAAACCTTCCCCGTATCCGACTCTTTATTTTTCTAATGCGCGATTGAATTGCGCAGTGCAACAGTGTCTATCTACCTTAAGTGGTATAGTATAATAGAACTTTTCTATGCACTTCACACAAAAATCATGATAAATCTTACATTTCTTTGATTTTGTAGCAAACATAAAATGAATTCATCAAAACATCCAATTTCTGATGGTAATGATTTTCTGTCAAATCAAAATGAACAATGCAAATTTAAATACATAGTTCCTACTTCCTCAATGTAATAAGCTGTCTCATAGTAACGATTTTCTGTCCATATATACAAATTTTCTGTAGAAGTATATCTTTGTGTATTATGAGGATGGTATTAGGTTATTTTTGTGCATTGTGTTTCCAGTTTTTTTTTCCCATTTGATTATGTTGTCAAGCTGGAGAATCTTTATTTGCCATGTTATGAAAATTTAGCAGAAATGCACAAAAATTAAAATCCTATATACTCAGGCACATCTATATGAACAAATGATCTGCTAAATAAAAAATTCTACTATTGGAATAGCCTAAGTACCCTAGCTCTCACTAATTTACTGAAAATTTGAAAGGGCCAAGTTTGAACATCTCATACTTTTCAAAATCAAAATCTTTACCACATGCACAACTCTGACATACAGTTGACCTCAAATGGCTTGATCTACACTAGCCTGAACACAATGGATGTTTCAAACCCCTTTTTGTTGACTCCTTGTGTAAGTTTTAACATAGTTCACCCTTACTAGCTTGAACATCCCTCTAGTTGGTACTGCTTAAGGATGGTCACTCCTAAGGTTTTTGAAACTGTCTCTGACTTTTGGGATTCTCATATTTTATCCATCATCATGCATTAGAAAATTTTGCACACTGACCCCCAATTTTCTTTTCAAAATATGTGTGTTTATATCTTGAATACACTTCTGACAAAATTTGATGAAATTCTTGATATATCTTCATTGTATTTCAAAGGTCAATTGCCCTTATGCAAAGTAAATGAAAAAGCCAGAGGAGTTTGGTTTCCCGCCAAAATTTCAAGCACTTTAATCTCAAAAATGAGCACAATGACCTATCAATATTTTTTGCTTAAAATGATGTATGATCGATGTTCTATTAAATAAGCACCCTGATTTCAAATCCTTGATATTCTGATCTTGAAGAGTGACCATCCTTAATACTTCTTACATAAGAATCAAGTACAGTCAAACTTAAATGGCTGGAACACCAAGGGGACCACAGGAAACAGTTCGAGACAAACGAGTGTGCGAGATTGTTGAACAATGTTTATATAGGGGCCGACTCCAACCTGCTGTTGGGTGTGGGGTTTCCTCACCATTCATTGAAGATCTCATGGTGGCTAATAGTTTCTATTACCCCCTTTGGGTCGTTGTCTCTTTGACACATTCTCCATTTCCCTTCTTTTTTTTTCTATTGAATTTGAACAAAGGGACCTCAAAAAGGGTTCAAGGCATCCATGGTGTTCCAGTTTTTGTAGTTCGAGCTATAGAAGTTCTACTGTAGAGTGAACTGTGCAGACAAACCAATGTATCCTGCATGCAGACTTATCACGTGGGACTTATAAACATGGGTACACAATTTTACACAACATTTGGAAAAAAGGACCTTTGCAACTTGAGGGACAGAAATGACAAGGGATTATTGTCCTCCTGACTTTTCATCATGCAGACAAGAAAATTTTAAAACCTCTTCAAGTGGATCCTGTTACTATCTGCCAAGCTCAGTGCAGCACAATCACATCAACATAAAACCACAATATTTTCATAACTTTCTTAAAATGCTTTTTAATTGCATACAAACTTCAAACCACACAACAGTTGCTTTATATTCTAAAGAACACTTATACATCTTATATTATGGAAACACTTCTGATTCCTTTAATTGCTTTCTCACGGTTAATTAGATAAAGGTAAAATTAATCTTTTGATGTGAAATCTATAGATAGCTTCCAATATATAATTACCTTGAAGTGAAACCCAAAACATTGTATTTTTGCAATTAATAGTTCTAAATGAAAGAAGTAGCTTTAGATATATAGTTTCATTGCCATGACTTTTCCATGTGGGAATTTTTTTAATTTCATTTTCATACCAGTTTTTCTCAGCATATATACAGAAAAGACACCATTGCTCCTTCAAAAAAACAGATAAACAAAAAAAAGAAACTTGTTACTGAATGGCAACCAGTTATACCTCCCCCTCAATGAACCATGAGTCAATGTTGTAAGTGCAAATTTAAGTGTGTGTAAACATTATACATGTGTAGACACAGTTCAATTGTGCACATGATACATTACCTCCCTGTATTTTCCAAAAAATATGCAAATTTAAATTATCTCCCCTTCTAAATTTTGAGCAACAACAATAATGCTTCATGTACATCTTTAGATGGTATACACTTCATCAATTTCCAATTACTGGTTTAGGAGGACATGTGCTGACAAGGTACCTCCAACTTTTTTCCAAGAAAATATTCAAGGTTTAATTATCTCCCCATTGAAATTTCAGGCAGCAACCATATTTCCTCATGCACATCTTCAGGTGGTACACCCCAACTGTGTAACGTTTCATTACAATCCAAGCAGCCATTTAATAGGAAGTGTGTTGACAAGGTTCCTTCCCTTTGTTCCAGAGAAAAAAACTCAAATGAATTATCTCCCCTTTATAATTAAGTAGAAAACCATATTCCTTCATGCACATCTTCTGGTAATATACTATAACTGTTTAACATTTCATCAAAATCCAGGCACCTGTATAGGATGGGATGTACTGACAAGGTCAATTGACAAAAGGAGATGGACTGATGGATGTATGTGACTGACTGTAAGATGGAAGGGACATGCAGGGAGATTCCTATATACCCCAAAACTTTATCTGCTGGGGATATAAAAAAAATACAGAAAATAGGCAGTTAAGCTCTCTTAGATTTCACTCTTTTCTAAACATGACCAGGGCTGTATTCACCAATTCACCAATTCAAAATTCACTTGAAAATATGGGGATCCCCCAAAAATATCAGTATACAGGAAATGGTCACCCAACAAATATGAAAATTACTTACAATACTTATTGTTTCAAAACAATCATACAAAATTTTCAAAAATTTTCAATCCTTCCCACATTAATTAGCAAAGAAATCTTTGACTGAAATTTAGTTTATAGGTCAAAATCATAATTGTAAACAGGAAGTGGTCACCTGAAAAAACTGAAAATTGCTTCCACCATAAAACTGATTATTTTCAAGCTTCATACCAAATTTCAAATCATTCCAACTGATTAAAGCCAAGAAATCTTCAATGAAAATTTAAATTTATGGTAAAAATTGAAAGTATCGGAAAAACAAATTGTTACACATTTTTTCTCCAACAATCATACATTCAGGCCGAATTTTGGGGTTAGGCTTGCTAAATTCAAAAAAAAAATTCCATCTTCCCTCTCCATGTCAGAATGACTAAAATTTTCAAATTGCTTAAATGGACAGAAATTTTGAAATAAAATTTTGATGATGTATACATTTTTACAGCTGTCGCAAATAATAATACATTTCAAGTTTCAAATTACGTATCAAATTATATACTAATTACTAAATTCCATGACTAATGAAAAAAATCCCAATTTAAATAAGATCTGAAGCTTATGATGAAACAGTGTCCACTTCATATCCTACAATAGTTCTGTACAACAACAGAGAATGGAATTCGCCTTTACCAGCTGTTTTGTAGTACTTGTAGTAATCTCTGGGTTTCCTGGACTGATTGCACACAAGAAGAACCTGACACCACTAGGTAAAATGGTTGTTGGTCACATGAGCTTATATTTTAACTCTGAAAGAGGGGTACAACTGGACTACCTCCCCGAAATCCCTGCAATATTTTTCAAATTTCCCATTTCACAAGCAGGAAAATATTTCACAATGATTCTTCAACAATCTCATTTTTCCTGGTTCATGGGGATTTTTTTCGCCATTTCCAGCTTCATTTCAAAATACCATTTCCCATAATTTTGGCACTTTTTTTGTTACAATCCCGTTTCCCATACTCTAGCTTTAAATGGACAATCCAGTTCCATGTGAAAATACTGAATAATATATTATGTTTTCACAATTTATAGCATACATATAGCTCAAAAAATTTCTATCAATAACAATTAAAAGGCTCTTTAAATAACCATTTTTATCAGAAAAAAGCATTCTTACTATATTTTGACACAAAAATAATTCTAGTTAATTGGCCATATTGTCTGATTTTTATATTTTGCCCTTATTCTATCAGAGAGATACACTTTCTACTTACATTTTATAATCCTTGTTCCAAAAAGTTCCAAAAGGGAATATACAGTAATAATTCAGTTTTTTTCTATAAAATTTGGGTCACTTTATAAGACCCTGTCCCAATGGGAAATGCACTCATATCTTCCCCAAAACATGACCAATTTTCCCAATTTAGTAGTACTGCAACTTAAATTTTACCAAGGTAAAATAATAATATATTTATTTTTACAGAGAACAAATTATTAAATATGGTTGTGGAATGCAAATCTTGCAAAGAAAATTCAAAATATTCATGTGAGTAAAAAGACTTTACTGTTTCTTTTGAGTTTTGTGTTTACAAGACTACTTTTACTATATGGAGATAGAAGCATGTGTTTTGCCAAACTTTTATTTCATTATTTATTAATTTTTTCTTAAAATATAATAATTCCAACCTAACCCATAGGAAATATTGAGGTGTAAACCAGCTGGTTTTGGCACTGAAACCAACTGGTTTCAAGGTGTAAACTGAAATTACGTGTCTTTGCCAGGCATAAATGCGCAGAACATTTATTCCTGCTCTAAAGTGAACAGTAATCTGTGTACCCTGTCCAGGTGTAAACATTTAATACCAGTTGGTTCATTACACAACTCTAAACATAATAATGAAACAAGCAGGAAATTTTCCAAACCAGGTTCTTTTTATACATATACAAATCAAAATTTATCAGGGGATCATGGGAAATTTCAAATTTTTGGCTCTCATTTTCTTAGCTGGATCAGAGTTATTAACATGGAGGATCTGTTCTTCTGGGACTTCCTTCTACATTTTGTTCAAAAGGATGTTAATGTTCAGTTAGGACTGAGTCAATTTAGGATCTTTAGTGTACAATTTAGCATGTGAGTATATAACTTAAAATGACAATGTAACCAAAATATTCATTAATCAACTGCATGAGACTGTCTGACTACACTGTAATTCCTGTATGTTTATATCACAACCCCTCAACTGCCAAGGATGATCACAAGTAACGGGTCATCATTTTCACCTGCCACTGAGATTGTCACCCATCAAGTGACTCACAATTGGAAAATTTTTGTTAAAGACAAAGATAGACAGCTATATACTAGCTATTATTTTATCATAGGTGGCACTTTTTTTGCAAAGGAACTGTGAACAAGACTATACATATGAGTATGAAAATTTTGCTGCCCTAATGAGAATAGCGTAAAGCGCATAAGTAAGGACAATTTGATCAGCTAGTAAGCAGTATAGAAAATTATCAGTAGTCAGAAATGTATAAATTGATGAGGAGAAAATCTTGTCTTGGCCCTGTATTTTGGCTTCACCAAAAGAAAAATATGACCAATTTGAGAGATTGTCGTTGTATTCATGCCTTTGATAACTTTGCGAGAAAAAATTTCCTCTTTTATGTAAATAATGAGATCTTTGTTTGTTGATGCCTGTCTCAAATGCTGACAGTGAAAAGATCATGTTATTGACACTGAACTTTAATTTTTTTATCATTGGCTGCAGTAAACTTGCTGCACACTTTACTTCAGTTCGCAGAAAGTACACTGCTACTGGCGATTAACGGTGTACAAAATTTTTCCCTTCAAGGTGTGCTAAATTGTTTGCTGCAGACTTACAGTAAATATGCCGCAAGTTTGCTGCATACCTTATAGTTTGGTAAGGGTAATCAAGTTCAAAATATATATTGGTAAAAATGCTTCAAAATCAAAATCCTTACCACTTGCACTTTTTTGTATATATGTACAAATGATCTGCATAATAAGTACTTCTAACATAGCCCCTACAAAATTGTCCTGTCGTAATCCATACGTAAAGTAATAACAGACTTTTTAAATTATTCCTACAAGGAATTTCCCTTACCTCCTAATACCTGACATAAATATTCCTACAGGATTGTTATAAGACTAGTACAGGAAAAATTGGCTTAAAATTTAGATTAGCAGGAATTTTGTTGCAGGTATATTTACAGGATTTACAGTGAGAAAAATTTGTAAAAGTTCCTTCAAACCAATGTGTCTCACCTGCTCAGTAATGTATCATTATAATCAGGACAATACAAACGTTTATATATTTTATGTATTCCAAAAAATAACTGGTCTTGGAGAGTTTCAGGAAATTTACCAAAATTGGAATCAAATATTTTTGCAATTTTATTCATTAAAATGTTTGTTTATTTCAAATTCACTCAAAAACCATGGTTGCTAAGAAGAATTTCAAAAAATTGCATGTCTTGGACAGTTTCAGGAAATTTACCAATGTTGGAATCATATATTTTTGCAATTCCATTATTGAAAATTACTGTTTTCATCATTATCTTTTTTTAAAAAAAAGTATGGTTGATAGGTACAATTCCAAATATTACTTGTCTTTGACAGTTTCAGGAAATTTACCAATGTTGGAACCCTGTTTTTTTTATTTCTTACACTTCAAAATTATTCTTGGTACCAAAGAATTGCCTTATTTTCTAAATTATATGCAAAAATTTCAAAAATTATTGGTCTATGATATTTTCAGGAAATTTACCAAAGTTGGAACTCGAATGAAAATTCCAACAGCTTAATTGTTACATATCTGCACACTGCATGCAGCAATGTTCAATTATAATGAAATTCTTTGAAGACACAAACACTTAATTCACTTTCTAAAGAACTTTTACCTGTGGATTAACATTGAAATTTTTTTGCAAAAAACTAAGTCCAAATAAGCAAAAAATATATAAAAACCAAACAAAATTTCCATTTTTTTTCAGCTGGAGATAATTTTCTGACTATCATCTAACTTCTGACTACTTTTCAATAAATTCCAATAAGATTTAATAACTTTATTCAACTTCAAAAAGACTTTAATCTGTGGGTTAACATTCAATTTTTTTTTTTGCAAAAAAACTAAGTCCAAATACGGAAAAAAATACAGAAAATGAAACTAGAGGCTCTCAAGAGCCTGCATCGCTCACCTGGACCATGGCCAATACAGAAAGTCAAATAAACTTCTTTCAAGCCATGTAAACAAACCCAACTTGAATAACTATTTTCCCTATAGCCTGCCATCTTGGATAAGGGATGGATCTGCAGGACACAATTTTAAAGAGAACATTAGTGATGACTGTGTGTGCAGAGCTTACACAAAAGTCTCCCAAACGAACTTCCTGTTTCCATAGCAATTGTTGTCATTTTGATAATTTTGAGACCAAAAATCATTTCTATGCATGTCAGGCATCCTTCCTGTAAAATTTCATCCAATTCTGAGCACTTTGATTTTTCCCGCCTTTTTCCTGTTACCATAGCAACGGTCGCCATTTTGAAGTCTTTGAGACCAGAAACCAATTCTACAGACGTTAGGCAACCTTCCTGTAAAATTTCATCCAATTCTGAGCACTTTGAATTTTCACGCCTTTTTTTCCGTTTCCATGGCAATAGGTTCCGACACCAAATTGCACATCTTCTCATGAGTCTCTACCATTAGGTGAAGTTTCATTAAGTTCCAGCCACTGGTCTCCGAGATATCTGGCAGACAAAAATTTTAGGGCGGAAGAATAAGAAAAATGGAGTAAAACAATAAGTCTCCACAAACTTCGTTTGGGAGACTTAATAAAGTGTCGTGTCAACGATTATTTCCAACTGGCCAGATGGTTTTAAAGGAGAACATCTTTGAAGGTACTCCAATATTAAACTATGTTTCCTATTGATAGCCAATTTCATAAGGTGCAGACTTGAAGGACATCCATTTTGAAGGGGACCATCTAAGGTACATTGTGATTAAGTTTTGTTTTTACTAGCCCAGTTGTTTCAGACGAAAAATTCTTTGTATGCTTTTTCGATAAGGTCCAGTCATAAATTAAGTTCCCCGCAGGTGGCCATGTCGGATGACACATAAGCACCAAAGTAACAATACTTAGTCAGCATCTCATTAGCATGTTTGTTTCAAATCTAATTTTATGCAAGATGCATACAAGTCATCAACAGTTCATTTAAGGTAGTTCGATCCTAATAAAAATTTCAGAAAGAATTTTTTTCTTTTAAGATATTTTGTAGGTCTTAACCTATGTATTCACAAAATAAAATAAAAATGATATGTCACCGATCATGTTTTCCTGTTATCTGGCTTCGAAAATCAGGCCAAATTCAGTATTTTTCAGCAATACTTACAAAGAATATATAGGAACTGTGATAACATGCTTATTGTTTATCTTTCATATAAAATAAATATCAGACAGATTTTTTTTATTTTTTGATATTTCAGAGATAAACACTTAAGCTATCTGTTGCGCTGAAAAAATCTATATGTCACCGTTCGATTAAGAGAGATATTTAATATAGTTTTCGAAATAGACAATATTTACGGGAAAAGGGACCTAATTCGCGGGAAAGTGTATGCCAATCTATTATGACGTCACAGTGAATAGGCCAATACAGGAATATTCCGGTTTGAAAATCAAGTCAATTCCGCATCCGACTCGTGTTTCGCAAATGCGCCAATCGAATGCGCCGTGTATTAGTGTCGAACTACCTTAAGTCTTTGTTAAATTGCGACATACCTAGAAGCTGCTGCTTCATTAGTGAAAGCAAGTCATTTGTTTGCTGAGACCTTGACTGGGAGGTGTTTAATGCCCCTGACTAACTTTGTGGATTTCGCACAGACTAAAGAACAGACCATTGACACCATATACTTTATATACAAATATTATTATGTAATAAAGGAAAAGATCTGGAAAATATTTTTGTAAAAAATTGTATAAAAATTAATATTTTACTCCTGATTATGGGAGAAATAAATGATACCATGGAATTTCTCTAAAACTTAAAAGAGAAAAGTGTAATTTAAAGGGAGATAACCCATAACAAAAAAAATGGAGATAAACAGGCAAAAACTCCTACAGGCCTTTGGATTGTTCTTTCAAAATGTCTGAGAATGTGGATCTTGATATGCTGAACATTTTTCCACTTTACTCATCACCTCTTTCTGTTACAGTTTTTGAAAGACAGATAAGCACCAAAGTAAAGATACTTAGTCAGCATCTCATAAGCATTTCCAGCTTGCCAAGTTTGGTTCAAATCTTATTTTATGCAAGATGAATACAAGTCACCAACAGTTAGCTAAAGTTTTTGCATCAGTCAGTGCAGGCTTTAAAGCCTTGAAGTTGCTACTTCATAATGAAAGCAAGACCTGTGATTCACAAGATTGCACATAGGACTCCATAAGTATATATAATCAAAGCTCTATAAGAGCTGAAAGTGTTCGTATGTGTTGAAGTTTAAGGTGTCTCAGTGGTATTATTCCGCCATTTTTTTTAATACTTGTTCATTTAGGCATTTTTTGTAATTATTAACAAGGACCCCATTGGAAATAAGTCTTTTTAACCTTATTGGTTATCCTATGTGTTCAATATTACAATATATATACTTTTGAAACTACCGGTATTCATTGCTTAACATTGTTTTATGTGTACATGATATGACTGTATGCACTTGCCTGAATAAATATGATTATTATCATATTGATATCACTATAAAGAAATTATCTTCATGGGGGTTTTCATGCGCAACCTTCCTTTTCAGTCGTGTGAGATTTCGAGGCGTTTTGCGCTAAGTTTTTTTGTCTAATACTTGATGCTCTTTTTTTATCAAATACAAACATCTAGGTGTTATAGAAGACTTTACTTTTTATTGAGGAAGGCAAGACATTCCTCTTTTATTGTGTTTTGGGAATTTCAGCTGGTTCTTAAATATTTTTGGTCAAATAAATCAGTTGTGAACTGTTTTTGGACCATTTGGTGTTTTAAGTTCTGTTAAATTTTAACTTAGTTTTAACTGTAAAAGGGAAACAAAAAGCAGTGCTTGCTATTCATCATTATGTTGCTGTTATTTGAATTTACAGTTGACTGTTTTGGGGGAAATTAAAAGATTGTAAGTATGTTAATGAAACCACTCTCTCCTTTATTAGTTGCCCAATGTACATTTACTGCATTTCTCCTTTTATTTCATTCTTCTATAAATAAAGCAAGCATTACATTTTTTAAATATTTTTGCCTTTTCTGATTCAGTCAAAAGAGTGGTGTTCTGGGATTTTGAGTGACCTTTCGTGCATTACAGTACCAATATGTTTGTAATGTTAACGTCATTAAGGCTACTCAGATCAACTATGCAAACTCTGCAGAACGTGGAACTTGCAACGACCTAGTCACTCGCATAGCCATCATGTGGTGCTTGCAGCTCGTTGTATCAGGGATTGTGAACCCCGATTCATAAATCAAGAACTGTTCACTATGATTGCCGGTGGTCCATCCAGTTACATAACTTTATTTACGTTGCCGAAGCCTTAAAATCAACAAAAAAGTCAACCAAACTCGTCATATTAACGATTATTTACATGTCGGATCCAATCAGCTGTTTTTCACGCGAATACCGCATGAGATCGATGTAAACCCGATTCTGATTGGCTAATATCGAGAAAATGGTTAACTCCCTTTCGAAAATATGGATTATCTCCCTTCAGCCAAAATCGTGTAAACAAACATTTTTTCGTGTGAATTTCTTCAAAATCATGTTTTATGCCAAATTTTTGTTTCACGGTTGTGACAGAAGGTTAAAATCATGTAGATCACGCCAAAATCGTGAAAGTTGGCAGGTATGTGCAACAACTTTCATAAAGAAACCATTTTGACATCTTCGATATTTATTTTAATTTTTAATATTCCTAAGCGTGAAACAAATAGGCCCTTTTTTTCCTTTTAATAATGTACTCGATAATCGTTTAATTTCTCAATGCAGGAATTTTAATAAGTTTAATAAAAGCGAAGTAGTAATTGAAATTGGTTTGGGTGTATTATAAACGTCTCATACTGTATACTCAAGCCTATTCGACACCTCCTTTTTAGTTTCAATCTGCCATCACTTTAAAGCCTTTAAGCACCTCGATTCCCACTTTAGCTGTGTTCAAACATTTTTACTATTTCAGGACAATAGTATGTAACGTTCTACCAGATTATTCAGTAATTTTACTGTATTTTTTACAATTTTATAAGGAGATTTTTAACCTGTTTAAAAGTTTCCCGCCCTGCAACATCTATTTTTATCCAATTCAAGCTGGACCGATAGCTAGAGTGTTCATGACGAACACTAAAAATTATTATTTTGTATAGTAAAGATTAAGATAATATTTTTGTAAAACATAGGTAATCAACCATTACAAAGTTTGCCTCGTCATGGCACATGAATACAGAAACCCAATTTGGCAATGGTGCTCATTTACCATCCCTAATGCATGTATACAAAGGCTAGATGATCTTACTATGTACAGAAACCGAGACCTGAATTCGGCTATAAACTTGAATGTAAGTCAATCATGCGAAAAATATAGTTCTAAGTGATCTAATTTTACCTGGATGCTGACCTACCGCCAAAGATGCATGCACATGCAAAGTTAGATGATCATACAAATTACAGTTACTTAGATCTAAACTCAGAAGTAAACTTGAATGCAAAGAGATCATGCAGAAAATATAGGTCAAAGTGACCTAATTTTGCCTGGATGCTAACCTACCCCCAAAGATGCATGCACATGCAAGGTTAGATGATCCTACCATTTATAGTTACTTAGATCTGAACTAGGAAGTAAACTTGAATGCAAGTCACTCATCTGGAAAATATAGGTCAAAGTGACCTAATTTTGCCTGGATGCTGACCTACCCCCAAAGATGCATGCACATGCAAGGTTGGATGATTGTACCATGTACAGTAACTGAGATATGAACTCGGACATAAACTTGAATGTAAGTCAATCATGCAGAAAATATAGGTCAAAGTGACCTAATTTTGCCTGGATGCTGACTTACCCCCAAAGATGCATGTACATGCAAGGTTAGATGATCCTACCATGTACAGTGACTGAGATCTGAACTCAGACGTAAATTTGAATGTAAGTCACTCAAGCGGAAAATATAGGTCAATGTGACTTAGTTTAGCCTGGATGTGACCTACCATCAAAGATGCATGCACATGCAAGGATAGATGATCCTACCATGTACAGTGACTGACATCTGAACTCGGACGTAAACTTGAATGTAAGTCACTCAAGTGGAAAATATAGGTCAAAGTGACCTAATTTTGGCTGGATGCTGATCTACCCCCAAAAATGCATGCACATACAAGGATAGATGATCCCACCATGTACAGAAACTGAGATCTGAACTAGGACGTAAGTCACTCAAGCGGAAAATATAGGTCAAAGTGACCCAATTTTGCCTGGATGCTGACCTACTGTCAAAGATGCATGCACATGCGAGGATAGATGATCCTACCATGTACAGTGACTGAGATCTGAACTCAGACGTAAACTTGAATGTCAGTCACTCAAGCAGAAAATATAGGTCAAAGTGACCTAATTTTGCCTGGATGCTGACCTACCCCCAAAGATGCATGCACATGCAAGGATAGATGATCCAACCATGTACAGTGACTGCGATCTGAACTCAGACGAAAACTTGAATGCAAGTCATTCAAGTGGAAAATATAGGTCAACGTGACCTAATTTTGCCTGGATGCTGACCTACCATCAAAAATGCATGCACATGCAAGGATGGATGATCCTACCATGTACAGTTACTGAGATCTGGTGAACTCGGACGTAAACTTGAATGTAAGTCACTCAAGCGGAAAATATAGGTCAAAGTGACCTAAGTTTGCCTGGATGCTGACCTACCCTCAAAGATGCATGCATATGCACAGTTAGATTATTGTACTATGTATAGTAACTGAGATATAAACTGAAATGTAAATTTGAATGCAAGCCACCCAAGCGGAAAATATAGGTCAGAGAGACCTAATTTTCTTGGAGGCTGTGAGTTAGCCCAAGATGCACCTGCATGCAAAGTTTGATGAACCTACACTGCATAGGTACTAAGATATATACCCAAATGCGGATGCGGACACGGATGCGGACGCCAGGGGTACTCCAATAGTCCCCCTCAACTTCGTTGAGGCGAACTAAAAATTGTATAAATGGGTACAAAAACGCCTATTTTGCTCTTGATTATGGAAGAAGTAAATGTTTTTAATAAAGTGATAACAGGAAATTTCATTAAAACTTCAAAGAGAAAAGTTAGTATAAGAAGATTTGAAAACAGAATTTAAAGGGAGATAATTATAACCCCTAACAAAAAAAAAAAGAAAAAGGGAGAGATAATTATAACCCATAACAAATAAAGGGCTACGCCGAGCGCAGCATGATACGACCACAGCATGTCGAATACTGAAATTTGAACAAGTGTAATTCAAAATGAATGAGGACACAGTAAAGAGCTTGATACAGTAATTAAATGGACCAAATAAAGAGCTTGAATCAGTTGCAATTTTTGGCACCTTTGGCCCCTTTAGCTCGGAAATGGTAAAAGCTATGCCAAATTTGTTGACATACTACTGAAAGCTTTTATCAAGAAGAATCCAAAGAAAAAAACATATCGAAATCCGATGAATAATAAAGATTTCAATTATTTCCAAAAATTACAATTTTGGCCCCTTTGACTCCTTGTAGCTCGAAAACGGTAATAGCTATGCAAAAAACACTGACATACTACCGACAGCTTACATCAAGAGGACACTACCGACAGCTTACATCAAGAGGAATCCAAAGAAAAAAATCCTATTAAAATCCGATGAAAAATAAAGATTTCACATATTTTGAAAATTTGCAATTTTTGCCCCTTTGACCCCTTGTAGCTCCGAAACCGTAAGAGCTACGCAAAATCTGTTGACAAATTACTGAAAGCTTATATCAGGAGGAATCCAAAGAAAAAATCCCATCGAAATCCGATGAAAAATAAAGATTTCACATATTTCGAAAATTTGCAATTTTGGCCCTTTTGACCCCTTGTAGCTTTGAAACGGTTAGAGCTACGAAAAATCTGTTGACATTATACTGAAAGCTTATATCAAGAGGAATTCAAAGAAAATAATCCCATCAAA
Source organism: Modiolus philippinarum (assembly GCA_002080025.1). Lineage (NCBI taxonomy): Eukaryota > Metazoa > Mollusca > Bivalvia > Mytilida > Modiolidae > Modiolus > Modiolus philippinarum. Next base: position 24,692 of record MJUU01074140.1, read on the forward strand.
ATCTGATAAAAAATAAAAATTTTAGGTTATCTGCAAGTTTACTATTTTGGCCCCCTTCGGCCCCCCATAGCTTGGAAACGGTAAGAGCTATGCAAAATCCATTGACATATTACTGAAAGCTTACATCAAGATGAATCAAAAGAAAAAAATCCCATCTAAATCCGATGAAAAATAAAAATTTTATGTAATCTGCACGTTTGCAATTTTTGCCCCATTCGGCCCCTCATAACTGGAAAAGGAAACAAATTATCAAAAATCTGATGCTGCAGCACCTATTTACTTTTCATAAGGAATCCATTGCAAAAAACGGCATCAAAATCGGACTAAAAATAAAAAAATAAAATTTTTAAAATTCGCCCCTTTTGGACCCCATTTATCTCATGAACGGTACATGCGACATAAAATCTGTTGGCATACTCCTGATTGGAAATTACCTCAGGAGCACACTGAAAGAAACCCCATCAAAATCCGATAATTAATAAAAATTCTACAGCTAAATAGGTGAAAACACCCAATTTTGCCCTTTTTGGCCCCTATTTTAAATACGGGAGGGGCCATAATAACCAAAACCAATCAACATCTTCCTTTTAAGCCAAGGAACATTGTCTTAAAATTTCATAAGGATTGATCACCTTAAACTTGAGTTATTGGCCAAAATTTAAAGTGTCTACAGACAACAACGCCGACAACGACGACGACAACGATGACGACGACAGCGCCATACCATTATACGACCACAAAATTTTATAAAAATAGGAAAAAAATGGTGAAAAACAAGTGTTAACTCTTACACACGCCTTTGGATTTTCTTCAAAATTTCAGAAGGGGTAGACCTTGATATGCTAAACATTTTTCCAATTTAAACATCACCTCTTTCTGTTGCAGTTTTTGAAATATAAATAAAATAAAAAATGCATAAATTTTGATAATTTTACGGATAAAGGGCTGTAACTCCTAAACGGGTTATCCATTACTTTTCAAAATTGCAGGGCAGATAGATATTGGCATTCTAAACAATTTTACCTCAGTCAGGTTTTCATTATCTGTAACTGTTTTTCAGTTATTGGCCAAAAACTGCAATTTACCCCTATGTTCTATTTTTAGCAACAGCAACCATGTTTTTCAACGGATCATTATAAAATGAGAATCATTTGTAGGGAACATGTCATAGATGATTACTATTAAGTTTAAAACCATTCCATCCAGCGGTTTCAGAGGAGAAGATTTTTGAAAAAGTTTATGCAGGACGACGGACGAAGGACGCAAAGTGATGGCAAAAGCTCGCCCTGGCAAAGCCAGGTGAGCTAAAAAAAATTTCAAAATTTTCATCTGGAGGTAATTTTCTGAACATTTTCTAGCTTCTGATTAGTTTTTATGACATTCAAAGAAGATTTAATAACTTTATTCATCATCTAAAAAACTTAATTTGTGGGTTAACATTTGAAAAAAACTAAGTCCAAATACAGAAAAAATTCAAAAAAAAAAATCCAATTTTTTTAGCTAGAGGTAATTTTCTGACCATTATCTAGCTTCTGTCCAATTTAATGACACAATTCTATAAAAATTAAATGACTCTATTCAACTTATGAAAAACTTGTACAATTGTTGATGCTGACGACGACAACGACGGAATTTGGATCACTATGTCTTGCTTCAACGACTTTCTTCGCAGGCAAGACAAAAATCCTGCCAGAAAATATTCCTTAGGAATTTTTTAAAGGATTTTTTTATTTACAGCAGAAAATCCCTGCAATGATTAAGAGAATATATTTAATTTATACACAGAAATCTGAATGTTCCTTGGCCATTCAACAATAATAGTGTTGCTAATTATGCTTACAAAAATAAAAGGTTTACTGCAAATTTGTGACAAGCTTACCACAAATTTGTGACAAGTTTACCACAAATTTGTGACAAGTTTGCTGCAAATTTGCAGCAAACTTTTCAGTGTGCCAGAAAACTGTATCAGCAGTTCTGGCACACTTGCAGCACACAAAACAATTTTATCTGAAAAGTTCTGGTGCACTTCTGGCACATAGAAAAGTGTGCCAGAAGTGTACCGTAAATATCTGTTTGATTTAATGTAAACAATTGTGCCGGAAAGTTCTAATGCTACAGATGACCATGTCAGAAGACAGATAAGCACCAAAGTAATTAACTTGGTCAAAATCTCAAGTTTCATTTATGCAATGTTTAAATTGAATCCATTTAGCGGTTTTCTATTATATCATTATATCTTTGTATATAATTCTATTCCCGTAGCCTTAGGGTCCAATTCATTGCTGGCGGCCATGTCGTTTGATAGATCAGCACAGAAGTAACAACACTTGGTCAGCTTCTCATAAAGCATCATTCTATTCAGCAGTTCTCTAGAAGAAGATCTTTTTTATATTTAGGTTCACAGCTGGTGACACTTGGTCAGACGGTGACCTTACAGGCATAATTCATGTCATGTTTGATTCAAATCCATTCAGAAGTTCTCTAGAAGATCTTTGTGTGCATTTCCCATAGGGTCCAATGCTGTCAGCACCTCATAAGCATATTTAATGCCAAGTAGGGTTCAAAGAAATTCAGTGGTTCTCAAAAAGAAGTTCTTTGTATGCATTTTGCCATTGGGTCCAATGTTAAAATTAAGTTCCAAGTTGGCAGCCATTTTGGATAACGGATCGACACCAAAGTAGCAACACTTGGTGAGGACCACATAAGCATCATTCATGCCAAATTTGATTCAAATCCATTCATTTGTTCTCAAGAAGAAGTTCTTTGTATGCATTTTCCCATTATGGTCCAATATGTTAAAATTTAGTTCCATGCTGGAGTCCATGTTGGATGAATGATCCGCAACAAAGTAACAACACTTGGTCAGCACCACTTAAGCATCATTCATTCCAAGTTTGGTTCAAAGCCATTCAGTGGTTCTCAAGAAGAAGTTCTTTGTATGCATTTTCCCATAGGACCCAATGTTTAAATTAAGTTCACCTATGGTGGCCATGTTGGATGATGGATCAGCACCAAAGTAATAACATTTGGTCAGCACCTCATAAGCATCATTCATGCCAAGTTTGGTTCAAATCTATCCTGTGGTTCTCAAGAAGAGTTCTTTGTATACACTTTCCCATTAGGTCAAATGGTAAACTAAGTTCCCCGCTAGTAGCCATCACTGGAAGAGGTCGGAAAACTTGACTGTGTTCAATAAAATGTTGTCCTTGACATGCTGAACATTTTTGCAATTTAAACTTTACCTCTATCTGTTACATATTTTTTAATAAACTAGAGGATGACATGCCCCCGCGCAAGGTTGAATCAAATTGGGATTTTTTAGTAATATTTGTATCTGTAAGACACATATGATGCCCCCGCTAAACACATGTTATTCTAGGTTACACAGATTAACTTAGTGTACCCTCTATTACTAAATCACCAAAAAATTAAAAGTTGAACAATGTATATTTTTGAAAAAAAATGAACCGAAATCAAAATATATACCATATGCACATCTTCAATGTAGGTACAAATGAACTGCAAAATAAAAGCTTCCTAGCATCAAAACTCTAGGAGGAGTTGTGCCGACAATCTGTACCCTCTATTAATAATTCACCCAATAAATGACCCAGTTCAACAATGTGTATTTTTTCCAAAAATGCATCAAAAATCAAAATCCTTCCCACATGCACATCTTCAATATGAGTACAAAAGATCTGCTAAATAAAAACTTCCTAGCATAAAAATTGTAGGAGGAGTTGTGTGGACAAACTATGTATCCCCTATTACTAAATCACCAAAAATGACGAAGTTCAACAATGTATAATTTTGACAAAAATTAACCAAAATCAAAATCCTTACCACATGCACATCTTCAATATAAGTACAAAATATCTGCAAAATAAAAACTTCCTAGCATCAAAACTGTAGGAGGAGTTGCGTGGACAAACTATGTACCCTCTATCACAAAATCACTAAAAAATTACTAAGTTCAACAATGTATATTTTCGACAAAAATTAACCAAAATGAAATCCTTACCACTGGCATATCTTCAATATAGGTACAAAAGATCTGCAAAATAAAAACTTCCTAGCATTAAAACTGTAGGAGGAGTTGTGCGGACAATCTATGTACCCTCTATGAAAAATCACCAAAAATGACTAAGTTCAACAATGTATATTTTTGACAAAAATGCACCAAAATCAAAATCCTTATCAAATGCACATCTTCAATATATGTACAAATGATCTGCAAAATAAAAACTTTCTAACATAAAAACTGTAGGAGGAGTTGCGCGGACAAAACATGTACCCCCTCGGACGGACGATGGACAGAAGACGGACAGAAGACGGACGGACGGACGGACAGACGGACAGACAGACGGACGGACAGACAGGGGTAAAACAATATGCCCCCTGACTTATCGTCGCAGGGGCTTAAAAATAAAAACATCAAAATTTTGAAATTTTTACGGAAAAGGGGCAATAACTCTAAGAATGGTTACCAGATTTTCTTCAAAATTTGAGCATGGATAGATCTTGTCATGCTGATCATTTAAAGTTCAGTCAAATTTTTGATATCTGTAACAGTTTTTGAGTTATTTGCCAAAAGTGTAATTTACCCCTGTGTTCTATTTTTAGTAATGGCAGCCATGTTGTTTGACTCAAGACAGAAAATAAGAAATTTGAAACTAGAAACCCTATTAATGATTCAGTTGAAGTTTGGTTCCATTTGATCCAATGGTTTCAGAGGAGAAGATTTTTGAAAGTGAGCTAACCATGGACAGGGACGGATGACAGACGCCAAGTGATGGCAATAGCCAGGTGAGCTAAAAATTGATTTTTGAGATTCATCCCCTTTTGGGCCCCATGTATGTCATGAACAGTACATGTGACATGAAATCAGTTGACATATCACTGACTGGAAATTTCATCAGGAGCACACTGAAAGAAACAGCATCAAAATTCCATAAACAAGAGCTGTCGCCGAATGGCAGCCAAATATACCCCCCGCTCATTGAACCCTGAATCGATATGGTAAGTGCAAAATTAAGTTGGTGTGGACACAATACAGGTGTGGAAACAATACAAGTATGGACACAATGATATAATCTTCAAGAAAGAACTTTTCACAAGGGTTCCAATGAAAACACTCTGTCTAAATCAGACAAATATAAAATTCACCTTTTTTCAGCCTATTTGATATTTTTACACATCTACATATAGTGTTCTTCCTTTGTCTAAAGTTTCATCAAAATCCTTCAAGTGGATTAAGAGGAGTTGCGCATACGAGGTAACCCATACATTGGGAATCAATGAAAACTCAAAGTCGAATTACCTCCCCTTCCTGGTTTCTGACAATAATTATATTACTTCATGCACATCTCCATATAGTGTTCTCACTTTGTTTTAAGTTTTATTAAATTCCTTCATGTGGTTTAACAGTAGTTGCACTTACGAGGTAACCCATACATGGGGAATCAACGAAAAATCAAAGTCAAATTATCTCCCCTTCCTGGTTTTCGACAATAATTATATTCCTTCATGCACATCTCCATATAGTGTCCTTCCTTTGTGTAAAGTTTCATATACGAGGTAACCCATACATTGGGAATCAATGAAAACTCAAAGTCGAATTACCTCCCCTTCCTGGTTTCTGACAATAATTATATTACTTCATGCACATCTCCATATAGTGTCCTTCCTTTGTTTTAAGTTTTATTAAATTCCTTCA
>MJUU01074140.1:49011-68172 GCA_002080025.1 Modiolus philippinarum
ATGCAAAAAACTGCATCAAAATCGGACTAATAATAAAAAAAATTAAAATTTTTGAAATTTGCCCCTTTTGGGCCCCATTTATCTCGTGAACAGTACATGCCACGTGAAATCCGTTGCCATACTACTGATTGGAAATTTCCTCAGGAGGACACTGAAAGAAACCCCATCAAAATCCGATAAATAATAGAGATTCTACAGTCAAATATACGAAAACATCAAATTTAACCCTTTTTGGCCCCTTTTTTAAAAACGGGTGGGGCCACAATGACCAAAACTAAGCCAAGCCTTCCTTTTATGCCAAGGAACATTGTATTAAAATTTCATAAGGATTGGTCAACTGAAACTAAAGTTATTGACCAAAAACAAAAGTGTCTACAGACAACGACGACAACGACGACGACAACGACGACGACGACGACGACAGCACCATACCATTATACGACCGCAAAAATTTTTGCGGTCGTATAAAAAATTTGGCTAATCAAAATGGCAAGGCGATATGATCTAGAACTAATGATGACTAACAATCCTGTAAAATTTCAATGAATCTGACCAGCGGTTTCTGAGTAGTTGCGCCCACAAAAAAATGTGACACACAGACTTACGGACGCACAGATGCAGACCATTTCTATGTCCCTCCGTCGCGGTGCGGTGGGGGGCAAAACCCATTAAAATCCTATAAAAAATTAAGATTACAGCCATATATGTGAAAACACCAAATTTAACCCTTTTTGGCCCCTTTTTTAAAAACGGATCGGGTCACAATAACCAAAACTTATCAAAGCCTTCCTTTTGTGCCGAAGAATATTGTGTTTAAATTTCATGAGGATTGATCAACTGGAACTAAAGTTATTGACAAACCAGAGGCTCCCACTGAGCCTGTATCGCTCACCTGGCTTTCAGTTGCCACAATCAAGCTCACATATTGTAACCAATATCTTGAACTGTATTTTAAGTCTGATCATGTTTTACTATATTTCTTTGTTGGGCTTTTCTGACAAAAACGTTCTTGCTAAGGACCACTTTCGACACCAGTTTTGAAGTGGAGACATCATTTTGTGAATGGCGGTCAACGACAATTTTTAACACCATATTTTTAAGTTACGACATCAATATCTATTTGGAAACAAAATTTCATTGAAATCTTGCCCGCCTTTTTGGCATCCATTTTGAAATGGCAGTCAACAAACAATTTTCAAATCCGTTTTTAAAGTCACAACATCATTATCTATTTGGAAACCAAATTTCATTGAAATTGGACAATTTTGAATTTTCACGCTTTTTTGGCGGCCATTTTGATAATGGAGGTCAACAAACAATTTTCAAATCCGGTTTTGTAGTCGCAACATCATTATCTATTTGGAAACCAAATTTCATTGAAATCGGACAATGTTGAATTTTCAGTTATATATTCATATTCATATATATACAACACATACAATATTCACAACATATACAAGAATATAGTTCCCGCCTTTTTTGACAGCCATTAGAAAATGGCAGTCAACAAACAATTTTCAACACCGGTTTTGAAAAAGCGACATCAATATCCACTTGGAAACCAAATTTCATTGAAATCGGACAATGTTGAATTTTCCCGCCTTTAATGGCGGTCAACATACAATTTTCAAATCCTGTTTTGAAGTCGCAACATCAATATCTATTTGGAAACCAACTTTCATTGAAATCGGACAATATTGAATTTTCCTGCCTTCTTTGGCCGCCATTTTGAAAATGGCGGTCAACGAACAATTTTCAAATCCTGTTTTGAAGTCGCAACATCAATATCTATTTGGAAACCAACTTTCATTGAAATTGAACAATGTTGAATTTTCCAACCTTTTTTTGGTGGCCATTTTTAAGATGGTCTTCAACGAACCATTTTTTTTTTCATCGGTTTTGAAGTTGCTACATCAATACCTATTTGGAAAACAAATTTCATTAAAATCGGACAACGTTAAATTTTCCCGCTTTTGCTGCCATTTTGAAAATGGCCTTCAACGAACAATTTTCAACACAGTTTTGAAGACGCAACATCAATACCTATTTGGAAACCAAATTTTATTGAAATCGGACGTTGAATTTTCCCACCTTTTTTGGCGGCCATCTTGAAAATGGTGGTCGACGGATAATTTTCAACACCAGTATTGAAGTCGCCACAGCATGACAAACATTTTATCAATTTACACTTAACCTTCATCTTATATAGTTTTGGAAATAAAAGACGAAAACTTTGAAAATTTTGAAAATTCTGTGAAAAGGGGCAATAACTCCTACAAGGGTTTTTGGATTTTCTTCAAAATTTCAGGGTGGGTAGATCTTGATTTGCTGAACCTTTTTGTAATTTACACTTGACCTCTATTGATAAGCATTTTTGATATAAAAAATAAAAGTTGCAAAAATTTTGAAAATTTTAAAGATAAAGGGCTATAACTCCGAGAAGGATTTTCAGATTTTCTTCAAAATTGCACAGTAGGTAGGTCTCATCATGCTTTTCATTTTAACATGGTCAGATTTTTGATATCTGTAACGGTTTTCAAGTTATTGGCCAAAAACTGCAATTTACCCCTTTGTTCTATTTTTAGCAATGGCCGCCATGTTGTTTGACCAGCCAACTAATCGAACACAATTTTGAAACTGCATACCCTGGTGATGCTTCAGGCCAAATTTGGTTACAATTGGCTCAGCAGTTTCAGAGAAGATTTCTGAAATTGTTGAAGGATGACGGACGGACGGACGGACGATGGACGACAGAAGACGGACGCAAAGTGATGGCAAAAGCTCACATGGCCTTTTAGGCCAGGTGAGCTAAAAACAAAAGTGTCTACATACGAGGACAAGGACGATGACAACGATGACGGCGAGGACAACAGCACCATACCATTATACGACGGCAAAATTTTTGCGGCCGTATAAAAAATGAGTCAGGAGGCCGATAATGCATCGACCTTCTTAATTCAAACTAAATGCAGAGAATTTGCATATACACTCTCCCTTTTTCGGGGACTTACTCCCAGAAAGGAAAATATTAAAGGGTAACAAGTATAACCAGTAGTCCCTTGTTTAGATGTTCTCCAATTTAGGTATGATGCGGCACACAGCGCCATTGGGGGTGTAGAATTGTTAAAATGATAGTTAGCCATTTCAACATTACACAAAATGCCTTCTTGAATTCAATGTCTGATTGTTATCTTTTTCTACAATAAACGCGTTTGTAATTATTATATCCATGCCAAGAAAGATAGCCGATTCCGGTCTACAAATGACCCACTTAAAGACAGCATACAAAAGAGATGGTAAAGACGGTGTTTCATCGATGCTTTCGGGATTTTTTAACGGAAGGCCAACTGATTGACAACGGTCACGAATATTTTGCTCCAATCATCTTTGTTAAAATTGCCCAATAAATGTATGTGATATTACATATTTCTGGAGTTTACGCATTGCTTATTCAGATGAAATTTAGTATATTAAAAAAGAACCAGAAACGCTTGGCTATAACTCCTCGCTTGGCTATTAGTCATACTTTCATTTATTTTTGTTCCGTATTTTCTAGCTTGGCCATTGCGATATTTTCGAGGCATTAGTTGCCGAAATCAGACCGTACTGTAGTATTATTGCATAATGTTTTTTTTTCATGTTGGCATTGTAATAGATCAGAGGTAAGCCATATCTGAAGATGACCTGTCAGGCACAAGCCGAAGGCCAATGTGCCTTACCAGGGATTTATAACTATGCCAATATGAATAGCATTCCACAATGATACGTACCTCTATTAATTAACTTCATTTCCATGATTTGTATCAACTGTTTAACAGCATTTCTTTAGTTTTTATTTTAATAGACCTTGCTAGCCACCAGAAGACAAGTTATGCACTACTGGGTCATTTTAATGTAATCATAGCGAGAGACGATAAATCAAGAGGAGTTATAAGAGACCTCATATTGGGCTAGGCCAAAATGGAAAAGTCATATTCACATACTATGTCATTCGTATTGATTTGGCAGTTTTGAACATATTAAGTCAAATACACGTAGCTTAATTGAATAAAAAAAAAAATTTAACATGTGCACTGCAAATAAAAAAATTAATTTTTACTATGCCCATCAACACTAAAGCGAGTAGAAAAAATATGGTCCTTTTATAAAACGGTCATTAGAACTGAGGACAGCGGACTCATAACTCTTTTAATATTTTTACTTGCTTGTTTTAGTTTTTGTTAATGTGACAAACTATGCTAGTTTATATGACAAAAATCTAAATGGCACCAGGGTGCACAAGGCGAGTTGCAACTTCAAATATTATGTGACCAAATTAATGTGAAGACCCAAATATTTCTAAAATTGTCTATTTATTTTCTTTCCTACCTAATACCCAAAATTCTAAGAATTCAAGAAGGTCTATTTTCTAGTTTCATGTCTCGACATTTCAATCTATAAATCTGTTTTCAGTCACTGTGACCTTCACTGACCTTGACCTTTGACCTACTTCCTCCAAAATCAATAGGGTTCCTCCCCTCCTGGTATCCAACAACGTATCCAAGTTTCATTTCAATTAGATGTAAACTTTTTGAGTTATCATCCAGAAACCAAATTTTTCTCAAATTTTCAGTCTATTTTTGGTCAGTGTGACCTTGACCTTTGACCTACTAGGGTTTCTCCCCTCTTGGTACCCAACAACATATCCAAGTTTCATTTCAATTGGATGTAAACTTTATGAGTTATCATCCGGAAACCAAATTTTTCAAAAATTTTCAGTCTATTTTCGGTCATAGTGACCTTGATCTTTTACCTACTGTTCCTCCCCTCCTGAAATCCAACAACATATCCAAGTTTCATTTCAAATGGATGTAAACTTTTTGAGTTATCATCCGGAAACCAAATTTTTCTCAAATTTTCAGTTTATTTTCGGTCACCGTGACCTTGACCTTTGACCTACTTTCTCCAAAATCCATAGGGTTCCTCCCCTACTGGTACCCAACAATACATCCAAGTTTCATTTCAATTGGATGTAAACTTTTTGAGTTGTCATCCGGAAACCAATGTTTGACGCCCGCCCGCCCGCACGCACACACCCACGCACGCCCGCAAACCAATAGCCGAATTCAACTTCGTTGCAACTTGGCTAATAAATTTTTGATTTGATTTGATTTGCCCATAAAATATGTTCAGTTGCTGTAGTCTCGTTTACTCTATACATTTTAGTTAATTATTCAATAAATTACAAATGAGCATTTTTTAAATATTTTAATTGTCAAAATGTTTTACTAACACGTCAATTTTTGATTTCATATGGTCTGGACATTGTTGGTCCAATTTTACGACATCAGCTTTTTTCAGCTTTTTTTACATTCAAGTTGACAACTTTGACGTTTCCCACAGACCCCCATATTTTTTTTCTATTTTTTTTTATTATTACAAAAAGAATAACATATCTTTTTTTGAACAAAATCTATGGATCCAGTAAGAAGATACAATGGAAAAATGGACAAAATTGTACATTCAATCTTGATTTCCCTACATATATTCTTTGTATTTTTGATGATATTAGGGTCATTTTTCAGACAGCTGTAGAATAAAAACGAATTCGGTGACCCCCCTTTTTTATTACATTTATTGATGTCTTATACTCATATCTAACTCTGTGCAAAATTTTAAAAATTCTATGGATTGGTTGTAGCCTGACCCTTGACCTTAAGCATGATTTATGAACTCTAGAGGTTTTATCCTTTAATGAGTTAAGAACTCATCTGGTTAATTATTCATTATACTACTCTATTTAATGAGTTTGAAATCCAACATGGTTCAATAGTACCTTCTTGCAACTGTCATTGAGAGCTTTTTTTTCTACCAAGTAATGGTATTGTTGAAAAGTGAGAAGGAATACAGCTTTGAAACTAATGGAAGTGGTTTAGTATAGTTATTGAATGCTTCATGTTACATCAAGAATCATTGTTTTATTTATAACTGTCTTATCTCCCCAAAATCACTTGTATCAATAGTTGAAAAAAATTGTAAACTGTAAGAGATAGTCATTTAGGTGTGATGGTAACAAGAGCTGTCGCTGAATGGCAGCCATATATACCCTCGCTAATTGAACCCTGAATCAATATGGTAAGTGCAAATTTAGGTGAATGGACACAGTACAAGTTGGATCCAATATGAGTATGGACAAAATGATATAATCCTCATGAAATAGCTTTTCTGTCGAAATCAGACAAAAATAAAATCACCCTTTTTTGGCTCTGACATTTTTTTAAAAATCATAAGCTTTACAGAAATTTCTCTCCAACGCTTTGAATACACTTTTCACAAGGATAAAAATGAAAAACATGTTTCTCTCAAACAGCTTTATTTCAAAATATCTACCAAGTTCCTTTTGAATCATTTTTTTTAAAATGTCTAAGTAAAAAAATCATTGCAGAAAGAATAAATGAAAATCTAAAAATCAAATTATCTCCCCTTCCTGGTTTTGGACAACAATTACATTCCTTTATACACATCTCTGTATAGTGTCCTTCCTTTGTATAAAGTTTCATTAAAATCCTTCAAGTGGTTTAAGAAGAGTTGCGCTTACGAGGTTATTGGTGCTGATGGAATCAATGAAAAGTCAAAGTCAAATTATCTCCCCTTCCTGGTCTCTAACAATAATTATATTCTTTATGCACATCTCCATATAGTGTCCTTCCTTTGTGTAAAGTTCATTTAAATCCTTCAAGTGGTCAAAGAGGAGTTGCACTAACAAGGTTATCTGTCCAGATGGAATCAATGAAACGTCAGTCTATAATTATCTCCCCTTCATGGTTTCGGAAAATAATCATATTCCTTCATGCACATGTCCATATAGTGTCCTTCCTTTGTGTAAAGTTTCATCAATATCCTTCATGTGGTTGAAGAGGAGTTGTGCTTACAAGAAGTGTGGACAGACAGCCAGGATGATTCCTATATATCCCCCAAAACTTCTTTTAAAGGGGGTATAAAAACATTTGTTCCGTGTTGACAGGTTTACTGACTGCTACTAGCGGGTTATATGGTTCTGAGGAATCAGCCAACAACTTATTGCCCTCTCATGTGTTTTGGGAGTTTCTGAATTATGTCTCCTCAGCAGGTAAAACTGGCTGTTTTGATGTTACAATGACATCATGTCCTGACATTGGGTAATGTCAAATTTTGATTGAATAAATCACCAGAGCAGAACTTTTGTACCGTAGCACCTAGGATTATCAAACTAGGTGTGTGGATGCATCATGGAAAGACAATGTGTCGCGTACCAAATTTAGGTCACTGTGACCTTGACTTTGACCTTTGACCTTTATGATAGTAAAACCATGTGCATTTCGTGTCCGGAGCAGAACAGTTTTTTTTAAAAAGATAATGATATTTTTTCTATGTCAGTTTGACATATCTCCAACGTCATTTCAATCGTCATTTCTCTGAAATATATTTTCCGTTGTTTTTTGACAATAATAACCAACAACAAACGTCAGACCAATGTTAAAAACCAGCCGAACATAGATGTCCAAATCAAGAAGTCAAACAGATTTTGGTCGATGGTTTTCTGACGTCACGACCTATCACCCAAAATCCAACATCATTAAGATGTCATGAGAGTGCTCGGTGTGCAAGCCACAGGGGACAATACATACAAAATATTGATAGACAGGGCCCCATATATATGTATACATAAATATGGGGCCCAGTCTATCAATATCATATATTACCAGCCCCTGTGGTGCAAGCCAGCTCTTAAATATTTTTTTAGCTAGGTGACATGCCAGATAACTCATTCATGTTAACAAAACTGAATATTTCATTTTGTAAAACATTCCATAAAATATAAAATTTATATTTCAGATAACATTGCACTTAACAAAGAAACGAAAATGTCTTCAATCTATGACCCGAAAGTTGTGAAGTATTATAGTGGAGCAGGGGCAGTTGACGGTGTTATTTATCCAGTAAGTGATAAAAAAATAGGAAAATTCCAGTGTGCACACACAGGAGATAAGAATCCATGGTGGGCTGTTGACTTGGGCTGGAATTATCTTGTATCTTCTATTCGGGTGTATTTTAGAAATGATTGTTGTAGTGAGTATGACATTACTTATTAAAATTATAAGTCAACTACCCATAATATTCATTATTATATAGATTGAAGACTGGGCCTTTTATATATTTGAATTTAACCCAGAAATTAACTCAGTTAATTTTTCATGATTTAAACTTTTTCATTGAAAAAAATCATTGAAACAACGGCAGTAGAATACCGAAGGAACAAGGGAAGCGATGACTACAAAAATCAAAGTCCAAAGACATGGCAAAAACTGTAACAGATAAATACAAAGACAAAACAAGGACGTGAGACAGCTACAATGCACGGAAATAAAAAGATAACATTAAGAACTAAGGCACTCATAGTGTGAACTCCCATGAAAACCGGGAGTGACATCAGGTGCTCCGGAAGGGTAAGTATGTCCTGCCCCGATGATTGTATTCTTTGAGAAATATCACTTTTATAATTGTTTCTTTTATTTTATAAACTGAATTATCTTCAATTGTCTGGGTATAATTTTTTTTTTTTTTACAACTTGATTATCCAAAAAAATCTTAATAGTATTGTATATCATACTTCTCATGTGTATTTGTTGCAGAAAGTCAGTTTTCTAAGGTGACAGTTGAAGTGATCAAGCCAAAAAACAAATCTCCTAATAAATGGAATGCCCTTATATCAGGGAAAGTAACACATAGCCACTATCAAGATAACCCAGTTACTTTTCTCAATATAAAATGCCCAGATAACACAGTCGGAAGATATATCAGAATACGAAAGGATGGTGAGGTACTGTCAATATGTGAAGTTCAAGTGTACGGAAAACCCAAAGGTAAGAAACAGCTTTTATTTAGTTGGTAAACAGCTAGTATTTATATCTTCAAATCATTTCAGGAAGTAATGTAATAATTTACTAACGTAACTTGTTTTCTTATAAAATTTTTGATTCTTGATATTTGGGTTATTGGATGTGGTTTGTTTCCATTGATTTATTCACTTTTTGACTTTTTGAGGCCATTTGAGGCTTGATATATGGTGTGAGATTCCTCATACAATGACACATAGAGACTGACTGAGACAGACAAGAACACTATATGCCCCCTTCCGTCCTACTTTCGGTGGGGTATTCAAATAACAAAGTAGTAATAACTTTTCAAAATTTGACAATCATGATCTGGTGCACATTGCTCTAAGCATTCTGACAAAATTTGAAATAGAAATCCTGAAAAAGGTCCCAGACTACCTCCTGACAAAAATTGTCTACAGACAGAAAGACACAGACCAAAACACCCCCTTACTTTGTTGTGGCGCATATTATTATAAGGTATAGCAATTTTTACAAAGTTATTTCCCTTAGATTTTGGACAACAAAAATATCAAAGTATACATATAGCTTTTTGGAAATTTTATTATTCAGCCTTTAAATACTAGGAGCAAAAGTTAATATGGTTCTTCATATTCTAACAAAATTTGAAAAGTAAAATGTCCAGAACTACCAACAACAAGATGTGTTTTGTGAACACTTATGCCCCCGAGCAGAAGTGAAGAAGAAACATCTAGCAACTTTGAACAATGAACGTCCTTCTGACAAAATAATTTGTAGAAATAAATCATGGTATCAACTGAAACGTTGAATCCCATTAAATGATGATTGCAATTGGATGCAAACACAGAAGTCACCCAAATGACCCCCTCCAATCATTAAGAAAACAATTTTCACCCCCCCTTTTTTGGGGACATATATAGTTAACTCATTGTGTTCTGTCTATCAGTGTTATCAGTACTTTGATTACATCATGGATATTTATATATACTTCATCAGTACTGGTTCCCCAAAAGTGGAGAAATATACAGAAGAGTAGAAATGAAATAATAGATATTTTTAGCAACATCCCGCATCATTGATATATATAATACATATATAAATACCTGTAAAATGAAATTGAATAAATGAAGAAAATATGCTGAATGATTTAAGAAATCTTTTTTACAAAAAAAAATCTATAGATATCAAGAAACTTTTTATCATAAATGAGCTTATTGTTGCTATCAATATAAAAAATATAACAAAATATAATTTTATTTTTCTAGTGAAATTTTACTGGACAGTCACATGCCAAGGTCAAGGTCATGAGGTCAAATATTCTGGTACCAATTGAAAGGTCTCTCCACAAGGAATACACATGCAAACTATGAAAGCCCAATCACTTACCATTCAAAAGATATGCTCAATGTTAAAGTTTTTATGCAATTGTTCACAGACCAAGGTCAAGGTCACATGGTCAAAAATTCTGGTACCAATTAAAAGGTCTTGCCACAAGGAATGCACATGCAAAATATGAAAGCCATATCACTTACCATTTAAAAGATATATGCAATGTTAAAGTTTATTATTTTTTTCAAAAAGTCCATCACATACCAAGGTCAAGGTCACAAGGTCCAAAATTTTGGTATCATTTGAAAGGTCTTGCCACAAGGAATACACATGTAAAATATGAAAGCCCTATCACTTACCATTCAAAAGATATATCCAATGTTAAAGTTTTTTTGTGGACAAACAGACAGACAGACCAAAAACTATATGCCCCCCGAATATTCGATTCACGGGGGCATTAAAAGAGGAGGTGTCAACTAAGGTAGCTGAAATGTTAATATATTTATTTTTAGAGAGTTATTTCCCCTAGGTGTTTGGTCAAACCCTTGACTGAGGAGATGTCAACTGAGGTAGCTGAAATGTTAATGTATTTATTTATTTATTTTTAGAGAGTTATTTCCCCTAGGTGTTTGGTCACACCCTTGACAGAGGAGATGTCAACTGAGGTAGCTGAAATGTTAATATATTTATTTTTAGAGAGTTATTTCCCATAGGTGTTTGGTCACACCCTGGACTAAGGAGATGTCAACTCAGGTAGCTGAAATGTTAATATATTTATTTTTAGAGAGTTATTTCCCATAGGTGTTTGGTCACACCCTTGACAGAGGAGATGTCAACTGAGATAGCTGAAATGTTAATACAGTGAACTCCATTTAATTGCATACCTTTTAATAGAATATTTCTCTTAATTGCATACAATTCTGCTGCACAAAACCATTTACTATATGCTTCTATCTTATTCATTCCTTTTAATTGCATATTGAATAGTTAAGAAATTCCTGTTAATTGAATAGTTTCATTTTCAAATCAAGACATGTTTTGTGAAATTTAACATTAAAAGTATATATTTTTTTAGCAAATTATTCTGAAAAACTAATTAAAATGAGATATCTAATTATGAAATGTTAAATCAATTTATAATTTTGTAAAAACAGACTGTAATCTATGTGTTTGTTTAATGATTAACTCATCATTTGACACTTTTCAAGTAAATTGACATGTTTTTATAGCAAGATTGAAAACTCCTCTTAATAGAATATTCCTGTTAATTGCATATTTTTTTCCTGACAAATAAGGTATGCAATTAACAGGAATCCACTGTATATTTATTTTTAGAGAGTTATTTCCCCTAGGTGTGACTGATGAGATGTCAACTAAGGTAGCTGAAACGTTAAAATATTTATTTATCTATTTTTACAGGGTTATTTCCCCTAGGTGTTTGGTCACACCCTTGACTGGGGAGATGTCAACTGAGGTAGCTGAAATGTTAATATATTTATTTTTAGAGAGTTATTTCCCCTAGGTGTTTGGTCACACCCTGGACTAAGGAGATGTCAACTCAGGTAGCTGAAATGTTAATATATTTATTTTTAGAGAGTTATTTCCCATAGGTGTTTGGTCACACCCTTGACAGAGGAGATGTCAACTGAGATAGCTGAAATGTTAATATATTTATTTTTAGAGAGTTATTTCCCCTAGGTGTTTGGTCACACCCTTGACTGATGAGATGTCAACTAAGGTAGCTGAAACGTTAAAATATTTATTTATCTATTTTTAGAGGGTTATTTCCCCTAGGTGTTTGGTCACACCCTTGACTGGGGAGATGTCTACTGAGGTAGCTGAAACGTTAATATATTTATTTTTAGAGAGTTATTTCCCCTAGGTGTTTGGTCACATCCTTGACTGAGATGTCAACTGAGGTAGCTGAAATGTTAATATATTTATTTTTAGAGAGTTATTTCCCCCAGGTGTTGAGTTACACCTGGGACTAATATAACAGGGATTTGAAACTATTTAACAAACCAGTTTGATCGAATAAAAAGCAGTGTCCCAGCTACAATTTGATTTTCGGCTGTAACTTTTGATTTACTCTACATAAAATTATTCTGAAAATTTGGCCGAAAAGGTGATTTATCGCATATTTACAACATTAAATTTTCATTCACACAACAATGAAATCCTTATTAAAAATGGGTAATAAATGGGTTGTTTTCTTGTGTAAAGAGGTCATAAAATTATCGAGAAGCCTTCCAATAAACAAATGACAGTTATGGATGATAAATGAGCGTCAGAACAATGAAAATAAAGAAAATCTGCTAACTTTAATTAGCTAGTTTACATGTCAAATTTCATCCTACTATTACGAAATTTTACCAGGATAAAGCTCTTTGTATTGGCTTTATAGCCATATATAATTTATGCAGGAAAAATTTTAAACAGTGCTGATAAATTTTGACTGATGTGACCACGCTCGTGCAATTTTTAGAAATAAATTTTTAGAGTTCAAACACTAAACTTTTCCCTGTGTATTTTACAACTAAATTTAAAGAAAAATATTTTACAACTAAATTTTCCACTAAATTTAAAGAAAAATACATCATGATTCACATAGAAGTTTCAGCTTTTCAATCATATAAAGTTTTTAGCATTAAATATTTTTGGGAAAATAGCAAGGGTACTAAAAAACATCATGAAGTGTAAAATTTCGAGGTATATTTCTAAAAAAAACCCAAATTATCCAAGTTTTAGAGCAAAATTTGTTTTCTTTGGAATAAATATTTTTACAAAAATTATACTTTGATTTGCAGCAATCTTTTTTCTATAAAATGATGTATTTTGCACTAAAATTGGTAGAAAAATGTAGATGTAAAGTGTACTAAAAATGTCCTATGTTTCAACAGAGAAATGCTCAAATATACGACGATTTACAGGAATTGTAAGAAATGTAAATGTTTCAAATCCCTGTTATATTAGTCCCAGGTTACACCTTGATAGTGGAAATGTTGTCAACTAAGGTAGGTGAAATGTTAATATAATTATTTTTAGAGAGTTATTCCCCCTAAGTGTTGGGTTACACCCTTGACAAAGAGGTAGATGAAATGTTAATATATTTATTTTTACAGAAAGTAAACCTTTAGATAAAGTTGAGAAATGCAAATGCAACAGAAATACAAGTAAGTCAAGTATTTGTAATTGCTTCCAATGTTTTTTTTTTTCTTTTTTTTTCATTTATTTTGCTGTTGCAAAAAAAACAAATTTAACAAAAAAAGAATGCATGGTTTTCTTTGTCCAACAAAAGCTCATTCTTATATATTTTTACTGTCATTTGATTCTCTTTAACTTAACGTGTTTCATGATATCAAAAATCAAAGTCAAAGTAAAGACTTTAATAATATGCACTTCATTTACATTGGCAATTTGACTTTTTTTTTCTCAATCCGTTGTTCCAAAAAAGATCGGTTGGTCATCAAGTTTTCTATCTGTTGACTACTGGCCTTATTTTACCAAATTATCACCAAATGATCACCCTTGCTTGGAATGCAAAAATGGTGACATCCAGGTTTGATGAATTGTCTGACGATGAAATGGAACATATTGAATGAATTTGAAAATCGAAATACGAAAAATTTTATAGATTGATATGCCAGAAAACCTAAATTAAAAGTATAACAAAACAGTTACAGACTGGGCCCTCCATCAAAAGCTGTTTTGTTTGACCCTATGATTAACTGCTGCCCTAGGAGTACAGCTTCCTTCAAAAGTTCAGTCCTCAGGTCAAACAAATTAGCTGTTGCTTTCAAACCCAGTTAAAAACTGTTTAATATTATTATCATATGGTAATTCTGGGAGCCCAGGCATTTGTCCATCTTGTAAGATTGCTCTAGGGAATTAATTTCTCCTTAGATTTGGGTTATACTTCTACATTAGCAAAGGAAATTGACGAAATATGCTCTAAGGAATTACTTATGGGAAAAATTTCAAATTTACTTTAGATATTAAACCAATTTTATTCAAGACAGTGAAACCAAATTTATTATGTGTATAGGCTTTTCTTAAAATAAGGGTTTCAAATTTCCAAAGCTGTGGAACAGCAAACAAGTAACGAAGCAGAAAGACAGAAAAATTCTGAAATAAAAAAAAACAAAAAAAACCAAAACACAGCAATGCAGATGTAACAAATGAAGACATGACAAAGACTGTATGAATCTAACACCGGTGAAAAGGTAAGATCAAGAAATCTCAGACACCAAAGGGTAAGATTTCAATATTTCTCTGACGAGGCTTGCCGAGTCAGAGAACCATTGAAATCTTACCCGAGGGTGTCTGAGATTTCTAAATCTTGCATTTTCAACGGTGTTTGATTTATTTTCTCACTTTTGTTAACACAAACTACGATTTATTCAGTGACATCAGAATACGTTGCTTGGTAATTTCTGTCTTGTACCAGGGGGTACAAGACAAGGAAATCTCACACCGCTAAAAATAGGAACTGTTCTGTCTCAAAAATGAGAAAAAATAAACCAAAATGAACAAGAATGCTATAAAAATTAAAGCACTAGCAGTGTGAATCCCCACAAAAACTGGAGGTATTATCAAGTGTTCCAGGAGGGTAAGCAAGATCTGTCCACAGATGACACCATTCATACTGCCACGTTTGGAGTGATAAACTTGATACTGCTGCAAAACATCTACCTTAGGCCATAATGAAAATTATCCTAGATTCTCATCCCCCAGATTTTTTTCATCTGCCTCAAAACATTTTAGTTTGATTTTTGACCAATTTCGGTAAATTTCTTTTAAAATGACAGCATTTCTAACAAAATTTGATATAATATATTAAATAAAATTCACCCACCCACCACAAATTTGAGAAATAATGATGAGAATCTAGGAATAATTTTATTATGGCCTAATCAATCACATTTTAACAATAACTTAAGGCCACAAAAAGATACATCCCATACATCCCTATTTTCTAAAAGGTCTAAAGTTGATTATTTCTAAAAGTTGTACACTATACTTGTGTAATTTTTCATCAAAATCCAATGAGCTGTTTAGGAGGACAGGCAATGACAAAACACATGAATAGACATACAGACAGATGGAAGGAGAATGTGATTCTTATTAATTCCAAAACTTTGTGGGTGTAGGTGGGCCATACCAGCCAACTTTTGGAAATACTCAAGGGGGTTTTGACATTTCAGACAACTCTAAACTTACCATAAAACCTATAAAGGGGCTTCAGATCCACTTTCCTGTTGTTTTTTAGCATCTTTATGACATTTCAATCCTCATGAAATAACCAAATGAATGTTTTGTAATTGCTCTTTAATTTGAAAATTTCAAATTTGATGCTTTCATGGGAATAGTTTGCAGGTATGGCCTGTCCCAAAACTTCTTTTGCTGAGGAAATTAGAACTGCAAGCATATAAATATTTACAAATGTTATACTGTTTATTCGTGGGCATCAATTTTCGTGGTTTTCATAAAAATTATTATTTTGTGGGCACTGAAATTCGTGGGTTCAAATTATATGCATTAAATCTCTATTGCAAAGGTGCATTTAGTTGAGAACTTAATTTTGTGGTTTTACAGAGCCATGAAATCCACGAAAATTGGAGCCCCATGAACAATAGTAGTTTCACAGTATATTGTTATATTGTATGCATTTACAAATGAGAGAGGTTAATACAGTTTTTTCTTTTTCTTTTATAGACAGAATTGCCTTCTCTGTCAAGCTAACTAAGATGAGAGTCACTCTCTCCAAACAAGATAAAATTGTCAAGTTTGACACTGTGATGCTGAATCAAGGAAGAGGTTATGATCTTAAAACAGGAATATTTACTACACCAAGGAAAGGCATCTATCAGTTCTCAGTAACAATCATGTCCGACAGTGGGAAATATCTTTTCCTGAATTTGACAAAAAACGGCGCCTTAGTTGTGAGGATATATGCAGCAACAATACATGGAGCAAGTGAGACAGCCAATCCTATTTTGAAATTGAAACGGGGAGATAAAGTAGCCGTAGAATTTGATTCCTCAGTGGGCAAACAAGTCTTACATGGAAACCACTTCTCTTACTTTTCTGGACATTTGATTTAGTACAACTGTTCCAGATACTCTGACAAAAATAAAATTCTGTAAGCAGATTTATTTGTCTTCTTTTTTACTAAAAAAGGTAAGGGAAAAAAGTGGAAATGATAATTAACAATACAGTAGAACTTTGATGGCTCAGACTGCAATAACTCAAACACCATGGATGTCTCAAACCCATTTTGTGGTCCCTTGGTTCAAGTTTAAACATACTGTGAAAGTACTATTGTTCGTGGGGTTCCAATTTTTGTGGATTTCGTGGTTCTCTGAACAAATTAAATTCCCAATGAAATGCATTTTTTTCCATAGAGTTTTAATGCATAAAAATTGAAACCACGAATTTAAATACCCACGAAATAGTGATATTTATAAAAACCACGAAAATTGATGTCCACAAATAAAAGTACTTCCACAGTAGTTAACTTCAGTGTCTTGAATACTCCTTTTGCTTGAGCTGTTTTCATTGGTCCCTTGGGTGTTCAAGTCATCAAAGTTCATCTGTTATTGAAACATAGTTAAACTGGCATGACTGGGCGTTTGTCATGGTTTCCATCTGGAAACATAGTTAAACTGGCATGACTGGGTGTCTGTCATGGTTTCCATCTGGAAACATAGTTAAACTGGCATGACTGGGCATTTGTCATGGTTTCCATCTGGAAACAATAGACAAACTGGCATGACTGGGTGTCTGTCATGGTTTCCATCTGGAAACATAGTTAAACTGGCATGACTGGGTGTTTGTCATGGTTTCCATCTGGAAACATAGTTAAACTGGCATGACTGGGTGTTTGTCATGGTTTCCATTTATTTGTTTTATGGTTTACAAGACTAATGGAACAACAAATCTGCACTATCGAGAGACCAGACAGTAGTTAAACTGGCAGGACTGGGTGTTTGTCATGGTTTCCATCTGGAAACATAGTTAAACTGGCAGGACTGGGTGTTCGTTATGGTTTCCTTCTGGAAACATAGTTAAACTGGCATGACTGGGTGTTTGTCATGGTTTCCATCTGGAAACATAGTTAAACTGGCATGACTGGGTGTTTGTCATGGTTTCCATCTGGAAACATAGTTAAACTGGCATGACTGGGTTTCTGTCATGGTTTCCATTTATTTGTTTTCTGGTTTACAAGACTAATGGAACAACAAATCTGCACTATCGAGAGACCAGACAGTAGTTAAACTGGCAGGACTGGGTGTTTGTCATGGTTTCCATCTGGAAACATAGTTAAACTGGCAGAACTGGGTGTTCGTTATGGTTTCCTTCTGGAAACATAGTTAAACTGGCAGGACTGGGTGTTTGTCATGGTTTCCATCTGGAAACATAGTTAAACTGGCAGGACTGGGTGTTTGTCATGGTTTCCAACTGAAACAAGAGACAAACTGGCATGACTGGGTGTCTGTCATGGTTTCCATCTGGAAACATACTAGTAGTTAAACTGGCAGGACTGGGTGTTTGTCATGGTTTCCAACTGGAAACAATAGACAAACTGGCATGACTGGGTGTCTGTCATGGTTTCCATCTGGAAACATAGTTAAACTGGCAGGACTGGGTGTTTGTCATGGTTTCCAACTGGAAACAATAGACAAACTGGCATGACTGGGTGTTTGTCAGGGTTTCCATCTGGAAACATAGTTAAACTTGCATGACTGGGTGTTTGTCATGGTTTCCATCTGAAAACATAGTTAAAATGGCAGGACTGGGTTTCTGTCATGGTTTCCATTTATTTGTTTTATGGTTTACAAGGCTAATGGAACAACAAATCTGCACTATCGAGAGACCAGACAGTACTACTATTCTACAGAACAACACAGTGTCTATGAAACCACTGTTTCTCTGTTAATAAAGTTTCACACTTCAGGGGAAGTAACTCTAACCCATTCTAGAAATAAGACTTAGAATTTGAATTGCCTATCATTTTAATGTTGTTCAATAATGATGAACGTAAATTGAAACACATCAAAAAGAAAAAAAATTTCCAAGATGTCCTAGCCTGTTTTTGTTTTTGTTTTTGTTTTTTTGGAAATAGGATTGAATTTTTTAGAACCAAAAAGTCTTGGGTGAACTGTTTTAGGGGGAATTTTGTATGTTTTTTGTGTATTTTATTAGGGGAAGGAGTTCATATTAAAATGCTTTGCATATTTTCAACTGAATATGATCAGTTTTGTTCAAATAAATTCCAAAAAAATTTCTGTTCAATATGCAGAATGTTTTCTTAAACCTAAACAGATGAAGGGGCCATCAATTTACTCCATTTGTACATTTCAATTCACACACACAATTTCTGAAGCAAGCTGTTTAATTAAGTAAGGGCTATTCCATTAAAATGGATGTGGGTAGGCAGGAAGGGACTTTCAAAGTACCCCCACAACCAACAAACTGTATTTAGATAATTTTACATAAAACTAATGGGAACATGCTAAGAATGACCTACACCCATGTCCGATCATTAAACTTCCCTTCCTACCCTCCACATCCATTTTAATGGAATAGCCCTAATTGAACAGTGCCTTTCCACACTATATCACAGTGGTCCCTCCTATATAAGGCTTCTCCCCATAGAGAGTGGCAAAGCTTTTTTCCTTTTCATATGAACTGCTCCTCTCAATAGAAGCCACTTCCAACCCAACACAAAAAAGTTGTTGAAGTAGGGGTGGTCCAGAAACATGGAAGGAAACACTGTGCGACAAAACATTTTATATCTTAACATTAAAAGAAAATGATACATTGAAAACCACCTGATAAACTACCAAGTGCTAATGTATCATTCCTACTGATATTTTAATCCTATCAAGTTTATATATCATAGCAGATAGGAATTAATACAGTGCACATTTGTACACTAAAAGGTATACTGTGA
>MJUU01074140.1:68182-80303 GCA_002080025.1 Modiolus philippinarum
GATTTCCCCCCCCCCCCCAGATAGTTATCGGCAAACAGGAAGTAGATGAGTGATGGACTTGAAAAGGGGAGACACAGTATAACTCATCAT
This sequence comes from Modiolus philippinarum, assembly GCA_002080025.1. Taxonomy (NCBI): domain Eukaryota; kingdom Metazoa; phylum Mollusca; class Bivalvia; order Mytilida; family Modiolidae; genus Modiolus; species Modiolus philippinarum. The sequence continues at coordinate 68,273 of MJUU01074140.1, forward strand.
ACCAAAGCTCCACACCAAGTATCAAATCATTCCTGCATACACAGGCTGAGAAATTCTTGACGAAAATTCTCGGACAAGGATAAAACTTAATGCCCCCATCACTTAACAGAGGGGGCATAAAAAACTTATTGTACTACTTTTACGTACATGTAACTCTTGGACAGTCTTGGTGATGATGTTCTGCATTTTCCTGTATAATCGCCAATGCTTCGTAACCCCATCTTCTGTCAAACTCCTCCTTCCCATCATCCAGCCTTATGACTAACAAATCTTGAAGTCCAGGTTCATTATCAGCATTCTGTAAATATACTTTAGTTAATTTAATGACAGGAAAATATATAATTAAAGCAGTAAAAACAAAAATTTCACCTTTACTTTTAAAATATCAAGTAAGGTGCAAATGTGCCATGAATTACATGAAAATTTTGTTAAACCTAAGGAGTATCTCCCTCCTGCATAGCTCTGTCCAATTTATTCTCTTGTCTTCTTATAAAATTTTAGTTCTTGATATTCAGGTTATTGGATGTAGTTTGTTTCCATTGATTTATTCACTTTCTTTACTTTTTGGGGGCAATTTAGGGCTTGCTATATGGTGTGACTCTTAACTGTATTGAAGACCATACAGTGACCCCTAGATGCTTTGTTTTTGGTCGTTTTAACCTGGAGATGGGATGTTGTCTCCTTGACATTTACCAAATTTCTTTTCTTTTTCATATCTATCAGTTTTTACACATATTTTGGTTTATGGATTTCCAAATGTTTGATTTGATCTACACAGAAGAGACATAAGTTGTCAAAATGCGCATATTCACAGAAAGTTCGGTATTTTGTTACATTCAGTAAAATTTAAATTTAATAATCGTTTTCATGCGAATTAAATCACAGAAAACTGGCCATTTTAATTTTATGACAAGAATACACACAAAACAAGGCATCTGTGACCCCTTGCTCACTAGTAATATCCCCACTCTCAACTTTATAATCTGCACAAGTTTGAAAATGCATCTTACAATACAGCATGGCCATATAAAGCTCTTGACAAAATGTATCATTGTAGCGAAAACTTCCCCAAAAAAATTTGTTTACTGCTAAAAGTGTCAAAAATTGACCCACTCTGTTTTAATATAAATGTTACTTGTGCCTTTTTCGGACTGATTTGAACGTTACTATATTAAGTGGAGTGAAAACGATTTTTTTTTTTCATAAATCCCACCAATCAATGGTTGATGTACTGGTACATTTTAAAAAAAGTATAGTTTCTTACTATTTGGTTCAGCAATTAAAATATAGAATGTTTCCCGACAAACCTAAACTGATAAAAGGTTCAATTTAAAACTGCTTCATTTGCATATTAAGTCAGTCCCACATGTTCCCACATGTACTAGTGTATTCATTTCTGTTTTTAGCACAGAAGAGCTTCTTAATTTGGAAAGCCGTGCAGTATCGAATTGTTGCAAATTGTGCTCATAATTGAAAACTAAGTTGTACCCTCTTACAAACAGGGTTTGCTTTTTCAAATGAAGTTGCAAAAATGCATATTGGGATTTAATTCTTATTATAAATTCACTGAATGATTACTTTGGCATTAATGCCACTTTTTGCCATTTTAAAATATAAGTAATTAAAATATTATTGAGATTATTAAACCTTTTCCCCATTATGACAAGTCAATGTCTTGAGATCCTGGCGTAAAACAACAAAATATGGTCTCCATGGTAACTCAGGTTGGTTGCCATCTTCCAGAATCCGAGTTAGGTTATCTGTGTCAGTATCTATGAAAAGAAAACCTACAATTATGAGACATTAGGATAAAAAAAATAAATGTTCACACGAAACTATTCTAAATTTCACTTTGCATGCTTTAGACAATTTTTGTTATGATATAAGGGCATTTTAACATTCTTGCACAAATAAATATTTGAGATTGATAACTAAGTTGGATATGAATTAGTGATATGATGTTTCCTGCTATTATATTGGTCAATCATGTGGTTTAAATTTGCATCTGAATTGTACCGGTAAGTAAAGATATTTGTGTCTGTCAAAGTCTTGTGATTTTATTATACAAACTAGTTTCTTTAAGTTGAGTTGGAGAGATACATGAACGTACATTAGGCCAAAAAGAAAAATATGTGTGTTTACTGTAGTCTGCTGAAAAAAATTTGGGTTGGTAGGTCGGGAAACCTTTTTTTTTTTAGGCATCATCAACGAAATCCCGAAAAATTTCGGTTAATTCCAAAGTCCGTTCCGAAATTAATCCTACAAACCGGAAGTCCTGCCATTTTTATTAACTTTCCATACCAGCAGAAGCATGTTACCAGATAAACTTATCAATTTACAGAGGCCTGTATCAAAATAGGGGCGGTTGACAACAACGATGAACTTTTTTTTTATGAGAATCAATAAAAAGTTCTAGGGTCGGCATCTAAAAAATAGGGTCGGTCGGACTACCGTAAACACACATATTTTTTTTTGGCCTTATTTGACATCTAGTAATGGCTTCTGCTCTACCAGTGCTATAAGTGGTGTTACATTGATTGGTTTTTATAGAGACTTTGACTCGGGTATATTTACTCCAAATATGAAAAAGAAAGGAAATGGGGTAAATGTCAAGGAGACAACATCCCATATCCAGGTTAAAACGACCAAAAAAAAGCATCTAGGGGTCACTGTACAGTCTTCAACACTGTGAGGAACCTCACACCATATAGCAAGCCCTAAATGGCCCCAAAAAGGTAAAAAAGTGAATAAATCAATGGAAACAAACTACATCAAATAACCCAAATATCAAGAAACTAAAATTTCATAAGAAGACACGGACAAGCCAGTCACCAACATATTCCTGACTTGGGACAGGTGCAAAAATTGCAGTGGGGTTAAACTCGTTTTCTTGGATCCAAACCCGCCCCCTATTTGTGTTGAATGGCTAAAAAATAAATACACAAAAAGACTCACAGTAAAAATCAAACTAGAAAAAAGTCCAACTTATCAAGAAAGTAAATGCCTTCATTGTTTACAAATAACCCTCCCCTCAAAAAAAACCTTGTTGAGGCTCCCACAAGACAACAAAAGTAAAATACTGAAGGTACATTAAAGGAGTGGAATTTAAAAAAATTAAAGTCCAAAACGAGGACACAGAAAACAATGACGTTAGACAGATACAAAGCACAGATAGAGAAATCACAACATTCAAAACAAATTAAGACACTCACAGTTTGAACTCCAGTGAAACTGAGAGTGACATAAGGTGCTCCAGAAGGGTAAGAATGTCCTGCTCTGTTAACAGCACCCGTCACACTGTGAGTGAGGAAAATATGTTTTTGAAAGATATGTTTGAAGACTGATGGGAAAATGTCATTTTCTAACATTTTCAATTGAAGCTTCTACAAGATACATGTTGCAGCAATAAGCTAGTATTGCTAAGTTCACCAATTTGTCCTTATCACATGTACAGTGTATCACTCTAAAAACTGTAGAAGTTGTATTGATCTACTATGCATCCCTTGCAGACCGACTGAGTGATGGACAGGAATAAACTGAATAAAACTAGACATCGGCGAGATTGGCAGCCTTCTCTGTGGGCCCCGCTCTAATAAGTGCAAATTTAAGTGTGTGTGGACACAGTACAAGTGTAGACAAAGAAAAAGTATGGACACAAAACGAATATGGACACTATAATATAACCTTCAAGAAATATACAGAATCTATAAGCTCAAAGGTCACCAATCATAGCCTTGAAATGATCTATCTACATGCCAAATGCCAAAAGCCTATCTCAAAGACAAAAGAGTTATAACCCGAACACATTTTTTAGTAAAAAAAAACCCAATAATTTGACATTGACAAAAAAGTTCAAAGTCAAAGGTCATTAATCATGGTACATGACACATCACCTTGAAGTGGTCCACCTACATGCAAAATATCAAAAGCTTACCTCAAAATACAAAAAAGTTATAGCCTATACGGTACTTTTCCTTAAAAAACCAATAATCTGACCTTGACGACAAAGTTCAAGGTCAAAGGTCATCAATCATGGTACATGGTACATGACACTTCGTCTCAAAAAGATCTACCTACATGCAAAATATAAAAAGCCTACCTCAAAAGACAAAAAAATTATAGCTCGTACACGACTTTTCCCACTAAAACCAATGATCTGACCTTGACAACAAAGTTCAAGGTCAGAGGTCATCAATCATGATACATGACACATCGTCTCAAGGTGATCTGCCTACATGCAAAATATCATAAGCCTACCCCAAAAGACAAAAAAGTTATAGCCTGGACACTCCTTTGTTACGGACGGACGGACGGACAGATGGACGCACGGACAGAGTGATTACTATAGGGCATCCGCCACATAGTGGCTGGGCCCTAACAATATGCTCCCAGACTTTGTGTCTTAGAGGCATAAAAAGAAACAAAAGATGTTTTATACAATGCATAATGCAATTTTTTTGGTGCACAGTGATCAAATATTTTGTTGTTGCTTTTTTTTTGCAGTAATTAGATAATTAGATAAATGAACTTTAATTACACTCTACCCATTACTTTTTTCTACATTTGGACTTTAGTCAAAATCCAACTTTTTCCCTCAAAAAGTAAATACATCTACGGACCGAACTCAGCCCTGCCCTTAATACCTCTCCCTCCTAAACAAAATAATTAAAGGGCTGCGCCTAGCGCAGCATGATACAACCGCAACATGTCGACCACTGAAAATTGGAACAAGTGTAATTTAAAGTGAATGTGGACACAGTTAAGAGCTTGTCACAGTATCTAGATGGACAGAATAAGTAGCCTGACACAGTAATTAGCTGAACACAATCTAGAGAACACAAAATTAAGCCTTTGGATGCCTGAAAGCTAAACTGTATGAGTTATGCTAAATCTATTGACATATGAATCTAAAGAAAAAAAATTATCAACGAAATGCGACAAAAAATAAAGATTTGGCATATTTTGAAAAATTGAGATTTTGGGCATATTTTGAAAAATTGAGATTTTGGCCCCTTTCACCCCTTATTACTCAAAAACAGTAAGAGATACACCAAATTTGTCAACACATCTCTGAAGGCTTACAACAAGAGGAATCTAAAGAAAAAAATCCCATCAAAATCTGATGTAAAATAAAGATTTTACATATCTTGAAAAATTGCAAGTTTTGCCCCTTTGACCCCTTATATTTGGAAACGGTAAGAGCTACATCAAATCTGTTGACATAGTTTCTCAGGAGCACAGAAAAAGAAACCCCACCAAGTTCCAATGAATAATAAAGATTCTACAGCCCAATATATGAAAACACCCAATTTGTCCCTTTTTGGTCCTTTTTTTAAAAATGGGCGAAGTCACAATAACAAAAACCAATAAAAGCCTTCCTTTTGTGCCAAGGAACATTGTATTAATATTTGGTAAGGATTAAACAATTGGAACTAAAGTTATTGACCAAAAACATAAGTGCCTACAGACAACAATGACGACAACACCATACCATTATACGAACTCAAAATTTTTGCGGTCGTATAAAAAGGGTTCCTGTACGTTGAAGATATGCCTTAATATTCCATGACATATATCAAATCAGGTCACATGGTACCAGCTGCTAAAAAACAATCCTTAAATATATATTTGTATAGAATTTATTAGTAGACACACATTTGTATATAGAAAATCAGTTCCTTTTATGTCAATTTATTATCTTCTTTTGACCAAATATTATAAACAGGAAAAGTAAATGTCAAATGCACCTGTCACTTTACCTTCTGATAAATAGGCCATACAAATAATTTTTTGTGGGAAAAAATCTGTACAATACTGAATCTGAGGCTCAGAAAGCCTGTATAGCTGACTTAATAAAGCCATAATAAAACTAAAGCTGTCGCCAAATGGCAGCCAGTTATACCCCCACTAATTGAACCATGAATCAATATGTGTAAATTTAAGTGTGTGTGGACACAATACTGTTGTGGACACAATACAAGTGGACACAACGATATATCTCCCCCATTTAAGAAATTATCTCCCCTTCGAAATTTCAGGCAGCAATCATATAAATATATACAACTTCATGCACATCTTCATGTGGTGTACTACAACTGTGTAACATTTCATCAAAATCTAAGCAGCTGTTGGGAGAACATGTGCTGACAGGTTCGTCCCCTCTCCCTTTCATTTCAGGCAGCAACCATTTTACTGCATGCACATCTTCAGATAGCTGTACTACAACTGTGTAATATTTCATCAAAATCCAAACAGCCATTTATATTTGCTAGAAAATATTCAAAGACAAATTATCTCCCCTTCAAAATGTCAGGCAGCAACCATATTACTTACTTCATGCACATCTTCAGGTGGTATACTACAACTGTGTAATATTTCATCAAAATCCAAGCAGCCGTTTAGGAGAACATGCGCTGACAAGGTTCATCCCCAACTTTTTGCCAGATAATATTCAAAGATGAATTATCTCCTCTTCAAAATTTCAGGCAACAACCACATTACTTCATGTACATATTAAGATGTTGTACTACAACTGTGTAACATTTCATCAAAATCCAAGCAGCTGATTAGGAGAATATGTGCTGACAAGGTACATGGACGAACGGATGGACAGGGAGAATCCTACCCCCCAAACTTTGTTTGCAGGGGTATAATGATTCCTAGAGTCTTATCCATTTTTTTTCTCAAAATTTGGGGCTGGTTGGCGAAATCTTATTTCACTAACACTAAAAGCTAGGAGACCACCTACTAGATTTCCATTTATTTTGCTTATTAGGTATGGTATGATAATTTCATAGTAATAATTTTAAAAATTTGTGAAGGTTCCATGGAACCTAATGATTCGTGCCCTCATTGTGATTATCATTTGGCCTATTTTTAGATGAGGTTGCTAGGTAGAATTTCAAGGAAAAATTGGTCTTTGAAACTTTCTTACAAAAATTGGAATCAAATATTTTTTTACAATAACTGCTTTCAATGAAAATGTTTGCAAAAAGTATGGTTGCTAATAACTGGTCTTTTCAAGTTTCAGGAAATTTACCACAACTGTCAAATCCAGGGTTTTGGAAATTGAAGTTGAAAATGATTATTGATACTGTAAGGAATTGAAAGATATTGTTGCTGGGTAGAATTCCAAAATATAACAGGTCTGTGAGAGTTGCAGAAAATTTACCAAAATAAGACACATGGACACAGAAACCCAATTTGGCCAGGGTGCTCATTTACCATCCCTAATGTATGTATACAAAGGCTAAATGATCCTACAAAATGTACCATGTACAGTAACTGAGACCTGAATTCGGACATCAACTTGAATGTAAGTCAATCATACAGAAAATATAGGTCAAAGTGACCTAATTTTGCCTGGATGCTGACCTACCCCCAAAGATGCATGCACATGTAAGGTTAGATGACTGTACCATGTACAGTTACTTAGATCTGAACTCGGGCGTAAACTTGAATGTAAGTCGATCATGCGGAAAATATAGGTCAAAGTGACCTAATTTTGCTTGGATGCTGACCTACCACCAAAGATGCATGCACATGCAAAGTTTGATGATCCTACCATGTACAGTAGCTTAGATCTGAACTTGGACGTAAACTTGAATGTAAGTCAATCATGCAGAAAATATAGGTTAAAGTGACCTAATTTTCACTGGATGCTGACCTACTGCCAAAGATGCATGCACATGCAAGGTTAGATGATCCTACCATGTAGTTACTTAGATCTGAACTCGGACGTAAACTTGAAGGTAAGTCAATCATGCGGAAAATATAGGTCAAACTGACCTAATTTTGCCTGGATGCTGACCTACCGTCAAAGATGCATGCACATGCAAGGTAAGATGATTGTACCATGTACAGTTACTAAGATCTGAACTCGGACGTAAACTTGAATGAAAGTCAATCTTGCGGAAAATATAGGTCAAACTGACCTAATTTTGCCTGGATGCTGACCTATGGCCAAAGTTGCATGCACATGCAAGGTTAGATGATCCTACCATGTACAGTTACTTAGATCTGAACAGGGACGTAAACTTGAATGCAAGTCAATCTTGCGGAAAATATAGGTCTAAGTGACCTAATTTGCCTGGATGCTGACCTACCATCAAAGATGCATGCACATGCAAGGTTAGATGATCCTACCATGTACAGTTACTGAGATATCAACTCGGACCTAAAATTAAATGAAAGCCAGTCAAGCAGAAAATATAGGTCAAAGGGACCTAATTTTCTTGGAGGATGTGAGATAGCCCAAGATGCATCTGTACACAAAATTTGATGACCCTACGCTTCATAGTTACCAAGATATATACCTAAATGCGGACACGGACGAGGACGCCGGGGGTACTCCAATAGTCCTCCTCAACTTTGTTGAGGCGAACTAAAAATAGCTTGTCCTGAAGAGTTCCAGGAAATTTTACAAAGTTGGAACCATGTTATTTAATTCTTTAGTCTTCAAAATTATGCTTGATACTTAAACATTGTTAAAATTTGTAATTGGATGCAAAAATTTCAAAAATTATTAGTCTTTGACATTTTCAGGAAATTTACCAAAGTTGGAACCGGAATCAAAATTGCAATAGCTTGTTACACATCTGCTCATTTTATGCAGAAATATCAATTTTAAAGTAATTCTTTCAAGATTCAAAGTCTCTATTCTACTTCTTATTAACTAACATTGAATTTTTTTTTAGCAAAAAACTAAGTCCAAATTTGTAAAAAAAATTACAGAAAAACTATAAAAAAATCCAATTTTTTTCAGTTTGAGCTAATTTTCTGACCATCATCTTCTTGTAAAATTCCAATAACATTTTGACTTCATTTGACTTCTAAATATCTTTAACCAAAGAGTTATAATAAATTTCTTGCACAAAAAACCAAGTCCAAATATGGAAAAATATGGAAACAAAAATATAAAAAAAATTTCTAAATTTTTATACTAAAGGTAATTTTCTGGCCATTTTCTGGCTCCTGTCCACATTTCAAATGATTCCACGACTCCTGAGTATTTAGATATCTTGTCAAATATGATATAATTTGCAGGTCTAAAAGACAGCTTTTTAAGTTTTCTTAACTTGAATATTCCGACATCCTTTAATTTGTGGTCCCACACTGTGTCGGATTAGACAGGTACAACTGTACATAATTTGTTGTACGATTCCTGAGAAAGTTATATTTTTTTATTGTGCATTTTTCTCACACTGTTCTGTCATAAATTTCCATGACTTTTCAAGGACATTTTTACTATTTTCAATGAGATACTTGTAATTTTACATAGACAAGAGAAGGGGCAGTCGGAAACGACAGCTAATTCCCTCACCCGTTTATTGAATGTTTGTCTAGTATTATAAGCACTCAAGGAAGTTGTACCATTCAAGATCTGGCTTGTTATTTAAAGCTGAGCCAGTCATACAAGAAATGTATTGACCTTATTTCAATCAGGAGCCTCATACCTAAAGCATATGCATCTAGTGATGAAAGATTATTCTTCTATAAAGTGTAGTATCTAAAATTCAGACTGTAACACAAACTTTAACCTAAGTCATTCATACATGAAATGTAGGTCAAAGTGACCTAATATTTATCTTGAGCTTTGTAACTTAACAAGACGCATCTGCATACAAACTATTATTCTTCTACCTAGTTGTAGTATCTAAAATCCAAGCTGTAACACAAACTTTAACTTAAGTCACTCATGCATGAAATGTGGGTCAAAGTGACCTAATTTTTATCTAGAGCTTCGTAACTTTACAAGACGCATCTGCATACAAAATATAATTCCTCTACGATTTGTAGTATCCCAGATCTGGACTCTTACAAAAACTTTAACCAAAGTCCCTCATGCATGAAATGTAGGTCAAAGTGACCTAATTTTTATCTGGAGCTTCGTAACTTTACAAGATGCATCTACATACAAACTATTATTCCTCTACGAGTTGTAGTATTCCAGATCTGGACTCTTACAAAAACTTTAACCTGAGTCACTCATGCATGAAATGGAGGTCAAAGTGACCTTATATTTATCTGGAGCTTCGTAACTTTACAAGACAGATCTGCATACAATATATTATTCCTCTACGAGTTGTAGTATTCCAGATCTGGACTCTTACAAAAACTTTAACCTGAGTCACTCATGCATGAAATGTAGGTCAAAGTGAACTTATTTTTATCTGGAGCTTCATAACATTACAAGACGCATCTGCATACAAAATATTATTCCTCTACAAGTAGTAGTATTCCAGATTTGGACTCTTACAAAAACTTTAACCTAAGTCACTCATGCATAAAATGTAGGTCAAAGTGACCTAATTTTTATCTGGAACTGAAAAAGTTATGGATGCTAGGTATTATTCCAAAAAATAACTGGTCTTTGAGAGTTTCAGGAAATTTACCATAATAAGAATCAAAGATTTTTGCAATTTGATTTTTGACAATGATCATTATAACTGAAAGGAACTGAAAAAGTTATGGTTGCTAGGTAGAATTCTAAAAAATATTGGTCTTTGAGAGTTTCAGGAAATTTACCAAAATAAGAATCAAAGATTTTTGCAATTTGACTTTTGACAATGATCATATAACTGAAAGGAACTGAAAAAGCTATGGTTGCTAGGTAGAATTCCAAAAAATATTGGTCTTTGAGAGTTTCAGGAAATTTACCAAAATAAGAATCAAAGATTTTTGCAATTTGACTTTTGACAATGATCATTATAACTGAAAGGAACTGAAAAAGTTATGGTTGCTAGGTAGAATTCTAAAAAATATTGGTCTTTGAGAGTTTCAGGAAATTTACCAAAATAAGAATCAAAGATTTTTGCAATTTGACTTTTGACAATGTTCATTATAACTGAAAGGAACTGAAAAAGTTATGGTTGCTAGGTAGAATTCCAAAAAATTACTGGTCTTTGAGGGTTCAAGGAATGTAAACCGTAATTGGAATCAAACACTTTTGCAATTTCATTAATAAAAGTGTTTGTTTGATTCAAATTTATTAAAAAGCATTGTTGCTAAGAAGAATTTCTAAACATAGGTAATCAACAATTACAAAGTTCGCCTCGTTATGACACATGGACACAGAAACCCAATTTGGCCAGGGTGCTCATTTACCATCCCTAATGCTAAATGATCCTACAAAATGTACCATGTACACTAACTGAGACCTGAATTCGGACATTAACTTGAATGTAAGTCAATCATTCGGAAAATATAGGTCAAAGTGACCTAATTTTGCCTGGATGCTGACCTACCCCCAAAGATGCATGCACATGTAAGGTTTGATGATCCAATTTTTTTCAGTTTGAGCTAATTTTCTGACCATCATCTTCTTGTAAAATTCCAATAATATTTTGACTTCATTTGACTTCTAAATATCTTTAACCAAAGAGTTATAATAAATTTCTTGCGCAAAAAACCAAGTCCAAATATGGAAAAATATGGAAACAAAAATATAAAAAAAATTTCTAAATTTTTCAGCTAAAGGTAATTTTCTGGCCATTTTCTTGCTCCTGTCCAAATTTCAAATGATTCCACGACTCCTGAGTATTTAGATATCTTGTCAAATATGATATAATTTGCAGGTCTAAAAGACAGCTTCTTAAGTTTTCTTAACTTAAATATTCCGACATCCTTTAATTTGTGGTCCCACACTGTGTCGGATTAGACAGGTACAACTGTACATAATTTGTTGTACAATTCCTGAGAAAGTTATATTTTTTATTGTACATTTTTCTCACACTGTTCTGTCATAAATTTCCATGACTTTTCAAGGACACTTTTACTATTTTCAATGAGATACTTGTAATTTTACATAGACAAGAGAAGGGGCAGTCGGAAACGACAGCTAATTCCCTCACCCGTTTATTGAATGTTTGTCTAGTATTATAAGCACTCAAGGAAGTTGTACCATTCAAGATCTGGCTTGTTATTTAAAGCTGAGCCAGTCATGCAAGAAATGTAGTGACCTTATTTCAATCAGGAGCCTCATACCTAAAGCATATGCATCTAGTGATGAAAGATTATTCTTCTATAAAGT
>MJUU01074140.1:81200-93434 GCA_002080025.1 Modiolus philippinarum
TAATTTTTATCTGGAGCTTCATAATTTTATAAGACGCATCTACATACAAAAAATTATTCCTCTACAGGTTGTAGTTTCCCAGATCTGGACTCTTACAAAAACTTTAACCCGAGTCACTCATGCATGAAATGTCGGTCAAAGTGACCTATTCTATATATCAACCTTAAGTACTCTTCAAGATGCATCTATGGACAAAACATTGTCCATCTACGACTTGTTATTCAAAAGATACAGTACAGCCAGAGACTTACCGTGATAAATCACTGTGATAGACATATCACTTTGCTTAGTGAAATGTGTATATTTTATTTCCTGTTTAAGCTACATACATGATTTCTTTTGCATTTAGAGTGATGCAGTCTACCACTTTACATGCAAAAGAAATTATGTAGATATATCAATCAGGAAAAAAGATATAGTTATTTGAAAATTTAAAGTGATATGTCTATCACAGTGATTTATCATGGTAAGTCTCTGGCTGTACTGTATATGGTCTTAAGTTTGAACGGACGGACGAACGGACAAACGGACGAACGGGTCAAACGCTTTATCCCCTCCCCAACTTCGTTGGGCGAGGGGATAATTATTAAATTATGAGACACTTAACATTGCTTAGCTAAAGCCTAAGTTTTAGAATGCAGTAAAATTAGCAGTATTTTAGGTAGTCACAATGGGGAGAGGAGGCTTTCCCCATTTCTCTGACAACTTACCAGTTTTGCAACCATGACTGCCTTTTAAGGCCCACCAGAAAAAAAAATAAGTTTAAATTTACATGTATGTGGAGTTGAATATCCCTTTCACTATTTTGTGACACATACTCAATAAGGACCTGAGTTATTGAGTGGTGTATTGATGATTCACTGGTATACTAATATATTACAGTTTTGTTTTGTTTTTTTGGTAAGAAATCCAGCATACAATGTATCTACTGGTATATTTTTTGGTATGCTAAAATTTCAGAATCAGTACCATCTTTAAGATTTTGATCCAGAAAAGTCAGATATATGACGAAAAAATATATTGATACACGAAAATGCACACTCTTGTATAATTTAAAATATCTTAACATTTTGTCACATAAAATGGTTAAAACCTAGAATTTTGTGATCAATCTGGAGCTCTCTTCTTATCTATTGACAATTTATTTTTAATCTGAAGTTTATGGTTATATAACTCTTGACAAACAATTAAAACATCCTTCCTTTGTATAAACCAAACACTTACAGGATGTTACTGGATAAATGTTGGGATTTATACCTCCTTCTTTTCCTGTTGTTCATTATGTACATGTAACCATGAGGATTGGATACATGAACATGTACATGTAGGACAATCTCATTTTCTGTAGGATTTTTTGTAAAGAGTGTTATTTGTACTTAGGGACCGACCATTTAACTTAAAGAAGGGGGGGGGCTATGGTTTTTTCTAAAAAATATTTTGGAGCTGATTTTTTGTGAGAAAAATATTTTGGCTGCCAAAATGATGAAAAAATATTTTCTGATGGAGGCTTTCTGCCCAAAAAAATAATGTTAATTATTGATACACGTGAAAAAAACTAAATTTCCAGGAAAAAAAAAACCATAACCCCCCCCCTTTTGGGTTAAATGGTCCGTCCCTTAGGCCTCTCTAGACACTGAAGATTCTCGCTCAGTTTGAAGATCGATGAATATCCTGAACAAGAGGTTCACAAGAGCCCGTATTGCTCACCTGGCTCCAAGATTGACCAAGAAGATCCAGTTTCAAAATTACTTTCATGTTAAAAGAAATAAAGTTGGGTATCACACCCTGAATATTTTGTTCTTTATGAAACATGAAATAGAAATGGTGTAGTTTCAGATCTAGATGAAAAATATGTATACATGCTTTCACATAAGGTTCAATGTTAAACTATGTTCATTGCTGGCAGCCATCTTGGATAGACCCAGATCTGTGTGACACAGATTTTACACAGGTTTGATCAAGAACCACTGTGATCAAGATTGGTTCCTATCAGCCAAGTAGTGTCAAAGGAGAAGACCTCTGTATGTGTTTTGGTATTGGGTTCAATGTTATACTATATTCCCTACTTGTGGCCATCTTGGGTTGGTTCAAACCTGAAAAAGACCTCTTTTCACAAGAGACCACCCAAACACTATTGTGGCAAAGTTTTGGTACAAATTTTTCAAGTACTTTCAGAGGGGAAAATCTTTAAAAGTCTCCAAGATATACAAGGTTTCACTGTTGAAAAATGTTCCTCAGTTTGCCATATTGGATAATCGATATGTGAACCTGAAAAAAACCTTTTTCACAGACCACAAACCAAAGACTTTCGCTGCTATGTTTGGATTATAAAAATTGGCCCAGCTAGTAGTTTCAGAGGGTCCCAATTTTAACATGTTTAACTATGTTCCCTGCAGGCAGCCATCTTAGAAAAATTATAAACATGAAAAACACTTTTTTATAGAGACAACACATTTGGTCAATTGTAACCAAGTTTAAGAAGAAAAGAACTATGATTGAAAAGTTTACACCAGATAGAAGTACATGTACAGACACAAAGTTATGGCAAAAGCTCTACCTGGCTATATATATATATAATACAGCTAAGTAAGCATGAGAGCAATATGTTGAAGGAACATGCGTTTGAAAGATACCATTTTTGTATGTTTCATGCAATCTGTATTGTGTCCTTTTTTTGGGTTATACATGTATTCTGTATTGCTATGACTCTAACAAGTCCTTTGTCTGCAAATAAAGATTGTTCTTATCTTCATAAGATGGTTAAGGAATCTGTAGGAGAGTGTTATGAATAAAACAAATCATGCATCAGGACCCAACATTATGGAAGCATTAAAATGATCAAACAAATCAAATCAAATTTTAAAATAGTTGGTGCACAATGGCAATTGCCAATATGCGCTGAACATTCGGTAAGTTTCATTGAATTTCACTAAGTGGTCTTGGGGGAGTTGTGACGCCACAAAATGTATACCCCTATGACAGACAGACATACTAATTGACACTAAGATCTGACTACTGATTGACAGACACCATGATCACTATTGGCCACTAGTGTGAATCGAAGAGATCGTTATTATAGTCCAGCAATAATGTATGCGATCGTTAAAAAAAATCATTATTACTGTAATAGACATCATTGATTTTATAACAGTAATAATTTCTTTATTGAGATCGCATCTATTGTTTAGACTATAATAATGATCTCATCGATTCAGTGACTTGGCTGATAGTGATGATCACACTAAATTGTCCTCAGTACTTTAGAAGGGGGTATAATAAACCAGACTAAAAACTTAAGTGAAGTATCCTTTCAACATGTTCAAAGGTATGGGAATATATTTTATATGATCTAATATATTCTTTACCAATTTATAACAATCTATATTATTTTGTATTCCTTTTAATTTCATTTTTATCAAATTTTGTATTTTTGAAAAGAAATCAAATCTGTTACAATTGCTTATTCTAGACACATTCACATATAAAATACAGATAGCCAGCCCCATTATGCAATGTATTGAATTTTAAAAGACCGTGGAAACACCCAAAGCATCGTGAGTAAACACCCATCTTTAATATTAATACAACTAAGTCTCTCTCTTACGTAAATTTGCATTTTTTTCTGCTACAAAATGGAATATAATGGAATCAAAAATCAATTTTACCTTATCCGATCAATTGTCTGACATTAGATCGAGTCATGCATGTGCACATTTCTTTCCAATGAATCATGAACCAAGATAATAATTACTAAATTAAGAATTTTATTGAATTTGTCTGCGGTTTTTCTCATAGCAGTTTAATAATATCTCTTTAAATTGGTTAAGTTTTTATTTGGATAATACTTTTACATTTATTAATTTCTTACTGTATAGAGACTTTTCAAAAATTAGACAACAGCAATGGCCGTATATAAACTCTTCAGAGCTTTTGACTGTTTTTATACAATTTCATAAACCATATTCAAACAAATAATTCTTCTCTTATGGATGCAACGTGATAAATATTTTATCAGGTGATGGGTTAAATCTAGCAGCATAGTCCTTAAGGCAGTTTATGCACTGACAGATCAAAATAGGGCTGTGTTCTAGGGTTGGACCCCCTTTTTTTTGGAGGGGGAGTAGATTTGTAGTGAATGTAGTGAAGGATTTAACCATAAGTTATTAAATTATAATACCCTTTTAAGTATTTGGCTATATAACAGTAAACAATATCCTTCCCCACTTTTTTTTGGAAAAGGAAAAAAGGGGAAGCTAACTGAAAACGTACAATATACCAACCAAATTAAGTTCGACCCAGTCATGTTTTTTATTGCAGTAATATTATTATGTGTTTACATTCACCAAATGTGTTGAGCAGGACATTTATAGTGTTTTTTTACACTGTCAGGTGTTAGAAGGAAAATCATGTCAACTTCTTAATGACAACCTCACAAATCAAAAAATACTCCATGTCATGTTGTACATTTCTTATGTACATTTCACTGCATGTTTATTGCAGAAGTATTTATAGCCTATTACAATACAAAATTAACACTTGTCCTAAGGGAACGACCATTTGATTTTTATGGGGGGGGGGCTATGGTCAAATTTAAAATAAAAAGGCAGGACGCCAAAAATCTAGAAAAAAATAACCAGGACAGTACTTGTCCTGAAAAAAAAATGCAGGATGGTAGATTTGGCTGTATAATTTTAAGGATATTAAAAAAAAAAAGTCATGCACGCGTATGCGCGCAAAAAAAAATGCAGGCTTTCAATTTTCCAAAAATAAAAAGGCAGGATGGAAAATTTGACCATAGCCCCCCATAAAAATCAAATGGTTGCTCCCTAAATGCATGTACATTTAGAGGAACAGTTACTAAAAAAGCCCTGAATTCAAACATTTTTAGTTATCAAAATTTTTTTTGTACTAGCACAAATAATTAAGGATGATGTAATTCATTATGGCAGATTTAGGGGGTTCCAGGGTTGGAAGTCTCCCTTTCTCAAAATAGTTAAAATTCTGTGGCAGAATTAAGACAAATTTGGCCAGTAAAAATATTAGCAAAAAATCATTCATAGAAATATTAAGTTTTGAAAATCTAGTAATTTTAGTGACCTTAAGAAAACATCAAATTTTAGTTTGTATCAGATTTTGTGCTAAAGAAATTCCATTGTTTGAAACTAAAAACTATGAAAATTTTAACTATACTAAACAAATTGTGTCAATATTTCTATAAATTATATATTCTCTAGTTTCTTTAGTTTTAATTTACAAGTACATGTATCATGTGTGTATATGATATTTTGAATTTTGGGTGTATACAAAATACCTGGCTACAAGTACATGTATAGTAAATACAGGTAATAAAATGTAATGTTAAATAAACAGGAACTGAGATAAAATCTCAATCAAATTGCCATTAACTTTATAACTAAATTGATTTTAATGTCTTCTGTGATTTAGAGACCATTTATTAATTGATATATAATAGCCTCATGTCATGATCATAAAATCATTAAATTGTCTACTATTTATAGTTTCTATTTCATATGTCATTTTTTTCCCTTTAATATATTAATTTTTTTATTATGGAATATTCAAATATTGATGTTTATTTTTTTCTAGACCTAATTAAATGGAAATTAAGTTTTATGTCCTTTTCCTAATTCTACCCATAAAAAATCTCCTTACTCAAATTTTTTATCATCCTTTCTAGAAACATATTTTAAATTTTGTTAGGCCAAAAATAAAATATTTTTTGTATCCCCTCCCACGACCGCCCCACTAAAATTGCAGCTACCCAAAAAATTTTATTGGCCATTGCTGTTTCATTTTTTTTAGTCTTTAGTCAAAAAGAGTTTGTTATGTAAAACAGGCATTATCAGAATATATTTGAAGATTTCAGTAAAATTTTTTGTTTGAAGAAAAAATAAAATAATTTCCCTACCTACCTACCCATAACCTGAACAACCCAGTGAGGGAGGGGAAACAAAAGTATTTTTAATGTTGGCCTTAATAATTGGAGCGAAAAGACAAAAAATTTACAAATCAATATAGGAACAAATTGTCTCTTTTACAACTGAAAATTGCTCAAGTTTTGAATAGCTTTATGTCTCTCTCCCAAGTTGAAAAGCCTTTTGCCATAGAAAGACTATATAATAATAAGAAAGTAATAGAAAATATATAAAAAAAATCCCGTCATTTTTTTTATTATTGGTATGGACCCATTGGAAGAAATGTATAAGCTAACATGAACCTCCAATTCTTTTTCCATGACTAAAATTTATTCTTGAAATTTGTTGGTATTTGTATTATACTGTGCTTGTCAAAATGAATGTGTGTGTGTGGGGGGGTGTAAGTGCATGTCCTCCCCTCCACAAAACTACACACATTCTTAATAAAGTAAGAAATTAAATAATATACCATTACCCACTAAGTTCCCAAGCAACAACTCTTGGTATACAATTTTCTACTGAAACTTTCAATATTAATTTATCCCAACTGTCTACAAAAAAAAATCAACAAAAAACACAGAACACAAGACGGACTTACCCCAGATATGAAGCCAGCCTTCATAGCGACGCTTTAAAAGTTCAGTCATGTTGTCTTTAACTCCATTGATCACCGTTCGAATGAATAACATGCATTTCGATCTATTGATCGGATCACTTAGTTTACCATGACCATGTTGATTTATCTGTCACAGAGATCAACCTGTCAGAAGTTTGTATGTTTCCGCCAAGGATGCGCAGTGATATGATGTGAAATATGTCAAATAAAAAAAAACTTCCTATTTTAGATTTTAACTCCTTAACCAACTGTTTTTTAGTATATCAAATTAATTTTTTATTGATTTTATTTTGTCAACACGGAAACACGTGGAAATACTCAAATGTAAACAAAATCTAAAACTACGGAAGCTCTGCGGTGCCATGTGGGCTAGCAAATTTAATTTACCAAAGTTTAATTTAACGTCAATTTAAATCAAACGATTATAACAAATATAAGTTCAGATGAGCTTTTTAAAATCGACACAAGATTAGATTAAAAAAAAACAATATATCCTCCCTTAAACATAGGAGAGAACTTTTTGATCAAGTCCCCGGTGGGTTCGATTGGAACTTTAACTAATTTATTTATTTATTTATTTTATTTTATTTTATTTTATTTATTTATCTAGTTTTATTTGTAATTATACATTCTTTTTATGTATTCTTCACAATTTGAAGGCTAATGAATATTAATATCGGTCATAACGTATATGGCATGCCGTTTTTATATCTATTCAATTTCAAGATATCTTATTTAATATATACGATATCTTTATTAGTTTATAAGATATCTTATTTAAATTGAAGTTAATAAGACATCTCATTCAATTTATAAGATATCTTATTTAATATATCAGATATCTTATTTAATTTATAAGATATCTCTATAAGTTTCTAAGATATCTTTAAAAGAAATTATTTAAAAGATATCTTAATTATTTTTTAAGATATGTTATTTAGTTTATAAGATATCTTTTAATCAAATAATATATCTTAATTATTAAATGAGATATCTTGCATCTTTATAACCAGTTTAATAAGATATCTTATTAAATAAGATAAGAGATAAGATAAGATACTTTATTCCAATTAAGGTCCCATAGAGGGCAAAATCATTACAGTGATTATATAATAGTACAATTATTGTACTATATTGTACTAAATATGCAAGATAAGATATCTCGATTCGTTTATTAGATGTCTTATTTAATATATAAGATATCTTTATTAGTTTATAAGATATCTTATTTAAATTGAAGTTAATAAGATATCTTATCTAATTTTTAAGATATCTTATTTAGTATATAAGATATCTTATATAATTTATCAGATATCTTATTTATTTTATATGATATCTATATTAGTTTCTAAGATATCTTTATAAGAAATTCTATAAAAGATATCTGAATTAGTTAATAAGATATCTTATCTAGTTAATAAGATATCTTTTTAACTAAATAAGATATCTCAATTATTAAATGAGATATCTTATATATTTAATAAGATATCTTTAATAACAGTTTAATAAGATATCTTAATTATCAATATGTCAGATATCTTATTAAATAATAAAGACATCTCAATTAGTTTATAAGATATCTCATTTAGTTTATAAGATATCTTATTAAACTTAACAAGATATATTGAAAGTGGAATAAATATAAAAACGGCGTGCCATAAACGTACACTTAGTTTTGCGACAGTCGGTCACTTCGACAATTTGTGTGTTAATTTCCATGCAATCAAAATTTAACACGAGGATCTCAAGGGCCTGTACCACTCATCCGGACCTTGAATAACATAGACTAGACAGTCTATGTTAAAGAGGCCAAAGATAAACTTTATTTCCAGTGCTCAGAAGTTTTTGTTGACTATGCTAACTACTGGTAACCATCTTGGATGAGTGTGAAACTGAAAACAATTTTTCTTTGCAGGGGACCGGATAAAGACTATTGTAGCCAAGTTTTGTTCCACTTGGCTCAGAAATTTCAGAGTAGAAAATATTTGAATGCGAGTCCCATAAACTGTATATCCAAAGAAGAAGAAGAAGGTCCAATGATAAAACTATGTTCTCCGCTGGCAGCCATCTTGGATATAGTGTGGACCTGAAAAAAGCAAAAACCTTTTTTGAAAGGGACCAACCAAATATAACGGTGGCGAAGCTTGCAGTTCCAGAGGTGAAGATCTCTGAATGTGTTTTCCAATAGGGTCCAATGCTTAAACTATGTTCCCGTTGGTGGCCGTCTTGGATATAGCCCGGACCTGACATACACCTTTTTTTGCAGGGGACCAGCCAAGGACTAACGTGGCCAAGTTTGGTTCCAATTGGCACAGTAGTTTCAGAGGAAAATATCTCTGAATGAAAAGTTTACGATGGATGGACTACGGACGCAAAGTGATGACAAAAGCTCACCCTGGCTCTAGCCATGCAGGTGAGTTGAAAACTATATAAAAGCTGATAGGGAACAAATAACCAATAAGCCCGACATGCGCTACGAGAAAAGAGCTTTGTACGAAAGAGGTCCCGATCGATACTTCCAAGTTTTGAACAAATTTCAACGAACATTTAGATATTACCATATTACATATAAAATAGGAGAACATGAAATTCATTGCTTAACAACGTGCAAAGTAATGTAGTTTTATATGGAAATTCCAAACCGAAAAGCCTTAAAAATCTAAGGCAATATAACGGTAACACAAAAAACTAGATCAAGCCAAAAATACTGTGATCTTAGCTCACTAAATGATACCAAGCTGCCCTATATAAGATACATAGATGGCATGCAGAGTCAAAGTTAGGCTATTTGTCCCCTCCAATGGTCAGATCAAAATCTAAAATAGAAGTTCACTATTGCATCATGTGGTAAAAATTTTCTGGAACATTCATCAAATTCCACTCAATGGTTGGATGGCATATCGATGCATGGCTTTGGGAAGCCCAAAATTGGTGGTCAGATCAAAAACTGAAATAGGAGATGCACTTTGGCTGTATGTGATGAAGATTCTCTGAAGGTTACAGCTATTCAATTCATTGCTTCAGGAGGAGTTGCGGATGGCATAGCATGCAGTACTCCTTAATGACAATGCATGGCTGAATCCATGTATGGCTATGGGAAACTCCCAAAAATTGCTCCGATCAAAATCTAAAATAGGATGTGCACTTTGGCATTATGTGCTAAAGATTCTCTGAAAATTTCAATAAATCACATTTATTGGTTTAGGAGGGTTTGTGGATTTCATATCAATGACCCTAGTGACAATACATTGTTCATTCAATGTATGGCTATGGAAAAACTCCAAAAAATTGGTCCGATCAACATGCTATCATGGGAAAAAGTTTCGATCCCTGAAAATTTCATCAAACATCATTCAGTAGTTTAAAAGGAGTTGCAAATAGAAAGGTCGAACCATCGGGCGAACAGACAGACAGGCGGACAGACACTGTGAACACTATGTACCTCGCTCTCTACAAAAACGGGTTATGATAACACTTAATTTTTGTAGTATCGTATATTAAGCAATTTCTAATTTTACCCACATTATTTTTCTATATCAACAAAAAATCATGTCTTTTGGCCATTCTATGATATGAAAAGTAATTCTATTCCGTTACATTCTTCAAAATGAAGATTAAAAACTGGCCCAATCCTTCAATTTTAACGTCCGTTATATAGATGATATCTTGTCCCTAAACAACCCTCGCTGAGGTGATTTTCTTCGTCTTCGTCTGATCTATCCGAAAGATGTCGAAATTAAGGATACTACAGAAACTTCTACATCGGCATCATTCCTTGACCTTCATCTTAAAATTGACAACAGAGGTAAACTTCAAGCAAAGCTGTAATACAAACGCGATGACTTCATTTTTCCAATACTCAACTTCCCTTTTTTTGTAGCAACATCCCAACAGCGCCTTCATACGGAGTTTACATCTCCCAGCTCATTCGCTACTCAATAGCCTGTGGTCGATGATAGAGCCCGGTTGCTCACAAATATACTACTTAAACAAGGGTATGTTACCCAAAACTTGAAGTCATCCCCTCAGAAGTTTTATGGTCGACATCACCATCTTGCGGACCGCCTTGGAATACCTGTTTCCAAGTTGACAACATATGCTTAATTGTTGTTTCCTCTACCGGATGTGTCCTTGGATTATTCGTTTTGGATTGACAGTTCGGTTCTCACTTACTTTACTATATCATTTCATTTTCAGTAATTTTCCGGAACCTTTCGAAGGATCATTTATATTTCTAGTGACATAGTCGCATCTCTTATTACATTATTTTTCAACAACTTGATTGAAAATATCCTCATGTTTTCTATAATTTCAGTAAATTTCTCAAAACCCGAAAGACTCATTTTCCTGTATTTGATAAATATAACTGGATTAATTTTAGTTAAATAGTATTAGAATATCACTTGCTAGCAATCATATTGGTCTTTTCGTGTTTTAAAAGCAGACTAGGCTCCTGAAGCTAGCCAGCAGTTTAGCGTCAAGCCACAGTGCGTCAAGCACGCCTTGACCCATCTTAATATGGTTTTATCCCCAGTTTCCTTTTTCAAGATTGTGGTCATGGAGTTAGTAGTCTACCTTTGTTTTATTCGTGTGTTTATTATACAACCCCGTAGGAAGCTGTACAATGGAAGATGAGGGGATGAGCTTTTGAACGGAGGGTAGAGAGCTCAGGTAAATCAAAACATTGCAGACGAAGATGGAATATGTTGCAGAAATATAGTTTACATTTGTTAAAAGGCTATGTTTAAAGGAATATCTGATTTAAAAGTGCATAAATAATAAATATATTTCTTCTTTATAAAATTGCAGTTTGAAATATCACCATAAATTATGAAAGTTTATTTGAACGGAAAACTGGAGGGTAGCGAGCTCCGTTCAAAAGGTAGTGAGGCATAAGAACGGAGGGTAGCGAGCCAAATGTTTACATTAAACGTACTCAAGTCAACGATGATATGGTATACTTCTTCCAGTATGAAATCAAATCTCAGCAATAGGCCAATCCAAAACTAAACCAAAACCAATATATCAGTTAAATACATTTTCTCTCGGTATATATTAAATATGCTTAACATTTTTTTAGAAATAAAAATTGCGGGAAATGTATACAAAACAACTTTATTGCAGGGTTATTGCATGAATATTGAGGGATATTATCCATAGTAGAATTAAATATTGCACGAGCTTACATGTATTTAACGAGGTGGAAATTTATTGCACGGTAACTTTTGGTTGCTTTCAGGCTTAAGGAAATATAATATTGTTATACAATAATAATGTAGGTGGTATATTTATTACATTGTACTGTATGTAGATAATAGTATGCCAGAAATGTGGGTGGACCATTTGGTTATGTTTGTTTGTTTGTGTGTTCCTATATTTATTTTTTTTATTATTTTTTTTTGTAAAATATGTCGTTACCTGGATGAATATTAATTTAAAATGATCGAAGATGTCGTTGAAAATAGTTTTGTTACTTTGCAATTATAAATTTGAGGAGGGGTCGTCTTGGACACTTACTGAAAAAATAAAAAAGGGGAGTAAAATTTAAAAAAAAGGTAGAGATGTATGCTCTTTATTTTTCTTAGATATGGTGTACTTGTACATGAGATAATATCTCATGTGTACACTTTGTTCAATAACTATTATCTAAATTTATGAAAATTCTAAAACCGAAGGATTAAC
>MJUU01074140.1:93582-113437 GCA_002080025.1 Modiolus philippinarum
GAGGAATAAATTTCCGAAATGGCCATACAGGTTATTAAAATTATTGCAGTTGGAGTTAACATATGTGTTATGGTCTCATGTTCATTTACTCCATATCCTTCCGTAAAATACTGATGTGGTTTGTATATTTTTGAGTAAAATGTTATAAAACCTAATATTTTTATCGGTTAAAAGAAGGATAAAGGAAGTCTTAA
Organism: Modiolus philippinarum; assembly: GCA_002080025.1. NCBI lineage: Eukaryota > Metazoa > Mollusca > Bivalvia > Mytilida > Modiolidae > Modiolus > Modiolus philippinarum. The sequence goes on from MJUU01074140.1 coordinate 93,777, forward strand.
GTCACAAATGATAACGACCCGTAAATGGGCCATATGAATAATGATAGCGATCCGTAAAATGGTCAGACCCTTTCACGAATACGACCGTATATGCGTGTGATTAAGACACACGGGGAAACGGATACTGAAGAATCTAGAAAAACTGTGAGCATCAAGCTCGCTAATATATACCCAACCCCTTCCCTTTAAAATCCAATTTTAAAATAGCTGGTGCACAATGACAATATATACTTGTTTTTTGCTTGTTTTTTACCATGTATTTGTAGAGACTTTGTCTCATGTGCATTTACTCCATATCCTTTTATTCACCATTTGAGATTCTGTCAAAGTTTCATTGAATTTCACCAAGTGATCCCGGAAGACTTAAACGCCACAAAGTTTGAATCCTCTTGGCGGACGGACGAACGGACGAACGGAAGAACGGACACCATGATCACCATATACCGGCTGCTAAAGCGGGGGTACACTGTAAAAACGGCGTTTAGGATTTGAACACTTTTGAAACATGTTTAGGTCTAAACATGTTTAGGATTGTGTTTAAAACCTAAACACTTGTTAACTTGAACACGTTTAGGCTAAACGTGTTAAGAATTTGAACATGTTTAGATTGGTAAAATCATCAATCTTTAAAGATTTTACTGATATTTTCATTAAGTTATACACAATCCTAAACACCTAAACACAATCCTAAACGTGTTTAGATCTAAACATGTTTAGCTATTTCAAACGAAGAGTTGTCCTTCATATAGAGGGCGCTCTCATCTTTCTTTGTTTGATTTGAAAAGTGCTAACGTGGCAATAAACAGGGATTAACCGTGTGTGTTCTTTTGAGGATGTTGCTTTAAATACAGACTGTTTTAAAGGTAAGTAGAACCAATTATTTTGATATTTGAAAAAGTTTAATGCTTATTGGTGTATTAATATTTATTATCATTTGTGTTGCTGTCATGCATCGATTTCCATTGACATGTAATTATTATGCAACTATGTTTTAGTAAAATTTAAAGAATTTTTATGGAATGTTTCTCAGTATAATATTATTTTTACTATACACAAGCTTTTCGATTTTAAAGGTTTTTCTAATTATTATAGCATTCACAATGTAACTATTATACTTATATACTTTCAGGTAATACTTGTGGATTGAGTCTCGATATCAGCCAGTGCAAGCATCCTAACTTGAAGCGAATGAAGAGAAGATTCTTGTCTTGAAATATTTTTATAAATNCAATTTTAAAATAGCTGGTGCACAATGACAATATATACTTGTTTTTTGCTTGTTTTTTACCATGTATTTGTAGAGACTTTGTCTCATGTGCATTTACTCCATATCCTTTTATTCACCATTTGAGATTCTGTCAAAGTTTCATTGAATTTCACCAAGTGATCCCGGAAGACTTAAACGCCACAAAGTTTGAATCCTCGTGGCGGACGGACGAACGGACGAACGGAAGAACGGACACCATGATCACCATATACCGGCTGCTAAAGCGGGGGTATAAATAGAGAATAGTGGAATTCTAACATTCGAAATTTAGAAATGGGTAAGGACAGGTCTTATGCAACGGGGAGATACTACATAGTTTTCTTTTTTTAAAATTGGACCTTGCAAAGTTTAACATAAAATCAGTTTTCGAGCCAGCACCTCGGGATGATGACCGTAATTAAAAAAAGGCCATGTATTGATAGATATGCATTTTATGCCAGGAAAGTAGTATATGAGTACGAGCAAAGTCGCATTTGTCGAGGTGGTGCGAGGTGGTGCCAGAAGTGACATCGACCGAAAATGACGTTACCGAAGTCACGTGACCGGAAGCGGGAGTCACGTGACCGGTTGTTGACATGTTTGGGTTGCGCATGCAAAAGTTGGGATGGTGATTCCCTTAAAATTTATTTATAGAACGGGGGAAACCCGAACTCGTGCTCATATACTACTTGGAGTAACCCTTAATTTTTGAGTATTGTTTGCGTATTTTTGTGCTGTTGTGATGTCTTACGACTCGGGGTCACTGAATCGATTGGTATAGGTTTCAAAGCTCTAGCACCGAGTGTGAATGAGATATCGGCCCTTAACGGCCCTGATCCTTAATAATTGTACTATAGGCATATGATATAGGGATTCGATGTACTTTAATACTTCTAAAACGTGGGATAGTAAATCGTACTGTTATGAAGTTATCGGCCGTTAGAAATCAAAGATCGGCCTCAGTCGGTACTCAACCGGCCTTAATCAATACTATTAATAATATAGACATATCATATATGGATTCGGGGTATCTTTTTACTTCTAAAGCGATAAGTGTTGGTGTTGTAGCGCTGTTATGTACTGTTTTGAATATATCGGCCCTTAAAATCAAAGATAGGCCCTAATCGGCCCTAGATCGGCCTTAATCAATACTATTAGTAATAGGTTCATATCATATATGGATTCCGGTTATCTTTAGTCATCTAAAGCGATTGGTCAAGGTAGTTAAGGGTTAGCATGTACTGTTTTAGAGATATCGGCCCTTACAAATCAAAGATCGGTCTCTAGTCGGCCCTAGATCGGCCCAGATCAGTCTTAATCCGAACTATTGGTACTATAGTCATATGATATATGAATTCGGGGTATGTGTAGACTTTTCAATCGATTGGTCACACTGTCAAGTTGATATCTGTTACCTTTAACAAGTCTCGTTCAGCACGAGATTTTACGTTATTTCATTTATCTTTATGTTATCGTGTTCATAATTCATGTGTTTCGATGCACAAGTTCATATGAATGTCGTTAAGTTGTCAAATTTTGTTGTATATCTGTTCAAATTTATCGTTGCATGTTGCATCTAAGTGTCAAAGTTAAAATTAATATCGTTAAGTAGTCATATTTTTGTCATAAACAATTGATGTTACATTTCATTTTTGATTATATCAATATCGTTTAGTTTTACTATTTTGTGTAATTGTTTAAGTTAATTGTATTTCCATGAATGTATCGCAGTTTTGTAGTCTTTATCGGCTTTATTAAGAGTTTTTGCTGTTGCTGCTGCTTCTTCTCGTCAATGCTAAGGTCTGTCTGTCTGCTGCTGCTGCTGCGTCATATACCAGGTAGAATTGCTGCTGCTGCGTCATATACCAGGTAGAATTGCTGCTTCTGCTGCTGCTGCATTGCCGAATACCAGGTACAATTGCTGCTGTCGCCGCCGTCGCCGCCGCCGCCGCCATAGACTATTAATCCACCAACATCGCCGCCGCCGCTAAACTATCACAATCACAGAAACCTCAAAATCACCATTTTTACTAACATTATACCATGAAATCACCATTTTTACTAACATAATACCATGAAATCACCATTATTTATTACCAGATGCCTTAAATTAACCACTCATTCATCACTTAATGTGGATCTTTTAGTATTTATGCTGGTATTAATTGTTCATATTGTCTTCCTTATCGATTTGTTTAAATATTTTGATGTGATTGTGTCATTCTTAACAAATATTTAATGGTTTATTTAAGTTTTGTTTCCATTAATGTCAATAAGTTTTCGCGTTTGTTGTATTTTTGTGTTCATATTTAACGTTTCATCTTACGTTTTCGTGTCAAGTTTGCATTTATCTTCATAATTTGTTGTAATTATGTTCATATTTTACATTCCATATTGTGTTTTTGTGTTAAAATCTTCATAAAAATCGATATGTTTAATGTTTTGCGTCACCAAATCTTGATATTTAACGTTTCATTTTGTACTTTCATGTACAAGTTTGCATTTCGTTGTATCTGTGGTCACATTTAACGTTTTATGTTAAGTTTTCATGTAACAGTTCATATGCATATCGTTAAGTTTAATGTTTTGTATTGTGTGCTCACATTTATTTTCATAGTTTGTTGTAATAATGTTCATATTTAACGTATCAGGGAAAGAAATTAGCGGTCGCCCAGTCGCCCGTGGCCCCTAGATTTCCGGCTGGGCGAACGTTTTTCCCAGTCTTGCTCGCCCAGTTGGCGACTAGACAATTTTGAAACAGTTGGGTAAACGTGTGATAACGGTTATTAATTTCTAAAGAATTCAGTGCCGGGTTCTCTCGCTCTAAACGTAATTGGTGAACATCGCGGTGACTCCCAAACCGTTTGGTGCATAGTTCGTAACTTCTCGGTCATCTTCCTGCACCTACAGTACCTTGGTAATGGACGAGAAGTTACGAATGTATTTTCATGATATGTCTGAAAACCAAAGTACAAGAAATGTTATGAATTGCAGACATTTTGATATTCCGTCAAAAAATTTAACATATATATTGCGTAAAAATGTGAGAAAAAAATATTGTGTAAACACAATATTAGTAGGTCCTTGATACCACCAACTATGTATTGATTTCCCGATTGATTTTTACTTTTATTCAAAATACCGGAAAAAATGCAGACGCCGTTCCGTTAAGCTTCCGAAATTATAACATTTATTTTGATTTGGTTCAAAATGTAACCCGGATAATCCAGTCGTTATATTCCACTCACTACGATCGCTTCATTCGAAGAAGGAGATAATCGGATACGGAGAGGAGTTAGTTCAAAATGTGGAACTTTATCAGTGGGGTTAAGGAACCCAAAAAACGTAAATCCCAAGACGATAAAAGGGAGTATTCTAAAGAATATGAAAAAACAAAAAGGACAACGTCGTATCTAAAAGAATGGGAATAGGGGCGACCATGGATTAGAGATAGCATTATCGTCTTGGGATTTACGTTTTTTGGGTTCCTTAACCCCACTGACTAGTTGGCTTTTTATATTAATCGTGTTGTATCATCATCAGTATTGTTGTTTATTGTTTGTAAAAATAACTGAATAAATATTGTTCTTCTGATATTTTTTACTGCCAGCAGTCTGAGAATCTAACTTCTTTTTTTGAAGAGTTAAAATACACTTTTAAATAGCTTCATCTTATAGACAGGGTTAGATGTTATTTTAGTACTAGTAAATGCTTTGTATTTATTTTCATTCCCATTTATCACAAACCACTGGAGTATCTTCATTATACCTCCATTAACAATAGTTATACTCGCACAAAAATCACAACAAACCAATTGAAAAGAATACACATCATATTGAAACATCAGCATTTTACGTTCAAATCTGGGCCCCTAGAATTAGGGCTGGGCCCCTAGAAATTTAAAATTAGGGGCCCAGCTGGCCCCTGGAGGAAAAAAGTTAATTTCTAACCCTGCGTATCATGTTGTGCTTTCATGTAACAGTTCATATAGTTAACGAAATGTTATCATGTTTTGTTGTGTTTGTATTCATATTTTACATTTCATATTGTGTTTTGGTGTTCTAGTTTGCATTAGTTGTCATTTATTGTTGTCTTTGTTTTCATAATTTGTTGTATCTGTGGTCAGATTAAACATTTTATGTTAAGTTTTCATGTAACAGTTCATATGCGGAATATCGTTAAGTTTAATGGTTTGTATCACTTTATCTAGATATTTATCATTTCATGTTGTGCTTTCATGTAACAGTTCTTTTAATGTCTTTATGTTGTCATGTATTCTTGTTTTTGTGTTAATAGTTTACATTTCATATTGTGATTTGGTGTTCAAGTTTGCATTTATTGTTGTGTTTGTGTTCATACTTAACGTTATAATTCGTGTTTTGGAATAAACACCCCTGTCAATGTTTGCATGTTTACATATCTTGTGTCGTTTTATGTTCATATTTGAACATTTCTACTTGTATTTGGTGTTCTCATCAGTGTGTTCTCATATGTTGTATCACTTCATGTTCATGTTTTAACATTAATGCTTGTATTTTTGTTCATAGTTCATAATGCATGTCGTATTTTGATGTTCAAGTTCTTATGAATGTGGTTAATTTATAATGTTTTATCATATGATCTTGATATTTTAAGTTTCGTCTTTTGATTTGTGTAAATATTCATATCAATGACTATATGTTGTCACAATGTTTGTCAATTCATTGGAGATTTCAAATTATGTTTCAGTTTTATCATTAAAGTTCAATATATGAATGTCGTTTAATTTTGATATTTCAATGTTTCTGATTATATTTTTGTTCATATCAGTGTTAATGTTTACATGTTTTATATCACTTTATAGTCATACTTAACTTGGTGTTAATATTCGTATCAATGTTCATATGTTTACATATTTTTTTTTCATTCATAATCATAGTTAAAGTAGGTTATTGAGGTTCAAGTTAGATTTAGGTTTCAGGCATATAATTAATAAGGGTTCAGTCTATGTACTATTCAGCAATAAATTAAGGTTTAGCCAATACAACTAAGGTTACATTAATACTGAAAATTAATCCTCAAATATATAAACTCATTTACCTCATTGGTGGATCCAAGGGGGGAATCCGGGGGTTGGAACCCCCCTTTTTTCGGACAATCATGTATTTTTTAACGAAAACCCTGATGTTTTATTAAGAAATACCCCCAAAATTTTCCTATCACTTTCTATATTGGAACCCCCCCCTTTCAAATTCCCTGGATCCGCGCCTGTACCTATAAAACTAAATATACTTTTACCATTTCCCCAAATTTAGTGAGAAGATAAACTACGACAGCTTATTCGTGCCAAGTAGTAGAAAAAAAATATAATAAAAATCGTACAAACGATTATAAAAATCGTTAAAACGATTTCAAAAATCGTTAAAACGATTTCAAAAATCGTTTGTACGGTTTTTTAAAATCGTTTGTTCGATTTTAAAATCGTTATAACAATTTTTAAAATCGTTTGTACGATTTTAAAATCGTTTCTACGATTTTTTTTATTTCGTTTGTACGATTTAAAAATCGTTTGTACGATTTTAAAAATAGTTTGTACGATTTTTAAAAATTGTTTGTACGATTTTAAAAACCGTTTAAACGATTTTTATAAAGTTGTTTGTACGATTTTAAAATCGTTTGTACGATTTTTAATTCATTTGTACGATTTTTCAAAATCGTTTGTACGATTTTAAAAATCGTTTGTACGATCTTAAAAATCGTTTGTATGTTTTTTTTTTTTAAATCGTTTGTACGTTTTTTAAAATCGTTTAAACGGTTATAAAAATCGTTTGTACGACTATTACAATTGTATGGAGGCTTATTTATGACATTTCTGCATTCGGGGAGATACATTGTAAGTAGCTGCCCAGATAGTGATATCCGTGTACAGACATAACAATTTATAGGGAGAATGATTTTTGTTCTTTTAGTTATTCGTTCATATCTTTGATGTCATACAGTTTTAATTGGTTTTTGGTCTTGAAAATATTTGATTTGTATTCACCGATGAAATATTAGATGTCAAAAGGGCTATCTGCAGGACTAACATTTACTGCGATTTCGGTATCACTGGCGCATCCAGCCATTGAAACGTCCACTGGTCGTTGTTTCAGTTGTACGGGCCATCCAGTGTAAGATTCTAGCCTGACTGATTCATTGCCATACTCTATGTATTTTGGACAAGTAATGTCCGGTCTTTCCTTGGGAGTTCTCGGTAAAAGTCCGTGTTATTGTAAACATTCTCGCATGACGGGACATTATGGAAAATGTCTATGGTGTTCCAAGTGTACCACGTCTTCAACTCTCCAGTCAATCAATACTCTACCATAGTGTGTGCATTGACAACTGCCTTCTATACAAATATAATACAAACTAGAAATATTGTCCTCCGCTGGACCACAACTGAATACCCCCCACCCCCTCGTTCCCTAAGTGTAATAAATTTCTTTTAACAGTTGTCCAGACCAAATTTGAATGCATGTCATATAAGCTAGGTAAAGTGTGGAGAAACTTTCTACTCCACAGTGGATTATAGTTAAACATCATCATTTCGGCAAACAGGAAGTAGTAATACAGACCTAAAAATGGCTTACACGTTACAACTCATCAGGCATAGTTAGTTATAGTGTGTTTTTTTTATTTTTACCGTGATTAAGCTCCAGACCAAATTTTAAGTCATTCCCACTCATACAAGCGAAGTAAACTGTGACGAAAATCTTTCATTCATACATTGTAATGAGTGATGGTAAAACTTCGACATATCGACAAATCGGAAAAAGGAGATAAAGGACCAGAAAAGGGAGCAAGGGGTCGGGAGAAAAAAGAAAGACACCCCCCTGTCTGCCCCTCACATAAGGGTAAATTGCTGTTTTTTTTTCAAATAATTGGAAAAAGCGTTATAGATATAAAACCAAAACTATATAAAAAACATTTTGACTTATTTTTCAAAACCGCTATGAGATAGAGGTAAAGTTTCAATATCGTAAGATTAGAACTACAATTTCTACATATGTCTGACATCAGTCTTCGCATCTCATCCAAGATGGCCGCTGCCGTGGAACATAGTTCAACCCTATGGGAAAATATTGTAAATTGTTAATTCTTGAAAACCGTTTCCTACATCAAGTTGATTTTAACTAGGCATGGTAACGTGATGGTCACCAAGAAAATGTATGATTTTAGTTTAGTATCGATTATGAATCAAAGATGGACGCCCCTGTAGATTTTAGTTTAACACTGCACCCTACGGGAAAATGTTGTGAATTGATAATTAAATTCTTGAAAACTGTTGAAGTTGATAATAACAAGGTTTGGTAACACCAACCGAATTTTATTATTTATACCATTCACAAATCCAAAATGGCTGTCACTAGGGAAAGTTGTTATGTTTATTTTTGAAAACGGTTTCTACAACAAGTTGATATTAATAAGGCATGGTAACATGGTAACATGGTAACATGATGGTCATTGAACATATTTATGATTTTAGTAACGATCATAAATCCAAGATGGCTGCCAATGCAGATCTTCGCTTTTTCTTATGGGAAAATGTTGTAAATTGCGTATTCTTGAAAACCGTTCCACATATCAAGTTGATATTAACTAGGCATGGTAACTAAATGGTCATCTACCGAATTTTATATATACTAGTATACTGTATATGAAATTGCAATATTTTTAAACATTCAGGGCAGTTCCAAAATTAAATATGTGGGATACAAAAAGGATCGACCATGGCAGATGTTCCAACTTGACCAAGGTATTAGTGGTATTAACATTTGGTATAAATTTCATGAAAATCTGTCAAAATTTGTTGCAATGAGAGCGCTTACAAGATCAATTTTTGGCTAAAATGGTGTTTATTTTGGTAAAAGTCCAATAACTCCGTCAAAAAGTCTCGACTGAAACTGATCTTCGAACTCGACCAAGGTATTAGTAGTATAAACATTTGGTATAAATTTCATGAAAATTTGTTAAAATTTGTAGGCATAAGAGTGCTTACAAGGTAAATTCTTGGATAAAACAGAGTCATTATTTTCGACAAAGTCCCATAACTTCGTCAAAAAGTATCAACCGAGGTTGATTTTTTAACTTGACCAAGGTATTAGTGGTATAAACATTTGATATAAATTTCATGAGAATCCGTCAAAATTTGTAGGCATGAGAGAGCTTACAAGGTCAATTTTTGGCTAAAACGGATTTTGATCAAAGTCCAATAACTCTGTCAAAAAACTGATCTTCAAACAATCAAGATATTAGTGGTATACATTTCATGAAAATCCGTTAAAAATTGTAGCCATGAGAGCGCTTTCAAGGTCAATTTTTGGCTAAAACACTGTCGTTATTTTCGTCAAAGTCCCGTAACTCCATCAAAAAGTATCGACCAAGGCTAATTTTTGAACTTGACCAAGGTATTAGTAGTATTTGGTATAAATTTTATGACGATCCGTCAACATTTGTAGCCATGAGAGGTCAATTTTTGGCTAAAACCGTGTCGTTATTTTGGTCAAAGTCCCATAACTCCGTCAAAAAGTATCGACAAAGGCTGACTTTTGAACTTGACCGAGGTATTAGTGGTATAAACATTTGGTATAAATTTCATGAAAATCCGTTATAATTTGTAGACATGAGAGTGCTTACAAGAAAGTGTGACGGACGGACGCACGAACGCCCGGTATTTCTATGTACCCGCTCCGCTTCTATCAGGTTTGCATTCATTGTTAGGTAGGGGTGATTACTCGTTATTTATTAATGAGGCCTATGGCTTGATTATAAATATGATTTTACAAGTAAGAGTATATCTTAACAGTGCTCGTGTACTCATTTCACTATACTGATGTTGCTACACCACATACGGGGTATAATTGCTGCTGGGTGGTGGTTATGGTGAGATAAAATAGAAAAAAGACCAATTGTTTGACACAAACTCTGTACATTTTCACCTCTTGTGAAAAGGTCACTCTGCATTTCACCAGGCTTGTGACTGGCTATAGCTATATATAGTAACACACTGGGGTCAAAGTGCGTATCGAGAATTTCCTTATTTACGTAAATGACATTTAATTCTATAGATGCTAATCCATTAAATGCCTTTTTGGCGTAAATAACAAAAATTGACTGCGAAAAGGTACACATTGACAAAAATAAGGCACTTAATCGAGTCGCATCTACAGAAATTAAATGCAATTTATGCAAATAAGGTAATTCTCGATACGTACTTCGACCCCAGTGGTAAAAGACTGCATTAACTTCCTCCGATCTCAAATGTCATTGATTTATCTTTTACATGGAGTCGTTGCTGCATAATAAAGGAAACTTCCATACACAAAAGCACTTGAAAAAAAAAGCTGTTCATTACAGAAATCAAATAACCTTCACCGGCGGATCAAGCCTCCAAAAAGGGGGTTCAGGTCGAAATTGTTACTATTTTTTTTTCAATTCAATCTTTATTATCTTATACTAAATATAGATGAGGGTGGTAAAGGGTTATTTTCGTGCAACGTTTTTGGCGTTTTATAAATTCGTGTTTTTTATTCCTCGTGTTTTCGTGTTGGCATTATTTCACGTGCCTCGTTTTTGACCATATTTTGAGCTCGTGATTCGTTTTGGATATTTCATATTTCGTGCGTGAATCGGGACTTGTTACAATTAGAATTGTAACGGTACCGGAAAGTATTCACAGAGCACAATTTCACAGATTTTCATTGATTTTATGAGTTTTCAGGTAAAAAACTTAAGATATGGTGCATGAATTACCAAAAATTTTCACGTTTTCGGCGAACTGCGAGCAGCAATTTTCCGTGTTTCGTGATTGGCCATTTTTATCACTCGTGTTTCGTTTTCGGCAATCTTTTAGCACGTTCTTTCGTGTTGGGGACCCCCCTTTACCACCCCCATAGATACCGAAGTTTCAGTAAATGTTAGTGGATTTTCAGGGGTGGGGCTTGGGCGATTTTTTGAACAATAATTAAATCTTGACGCCAGTCAAAATAAATATTTTAATCCTACTTGTCATGAAAATAAATAATTTAATTTTGATTTGAAGAATATTTTTTTGTTTCAAATGCAAATAAAAAATTGATGTGAAATTTGGAGAAAATAGTTAATTTGTTCGAAATTTTCATGAAAATAAATAATTTTTCTAAGCAAAATCGCACAAGCCTCCTCCTGAAAATCAAATGGCCGCCCCCTTAGTCCTGCAGATAACCATTTCGACATCTAATATGTCCTCGGTGAAAATCAAATCAAATATTTTCAAGCCCAAAAACAACATCACTGATATGAACGAATAACAAAAAGTTACGCCCTAATCACCAAGGAGAGAGGTGTTAGTGAGGGGCATCCAAAGTTGACAGAATTTCTAAGTTTTAGATATTTTTGTGTCGCCTGTACCAAGTGCAGGATCGACACATAGGGATTACTATCCGTCGTCTTGTGCCGTCTGTCTGTCCGTCAATCTGTATGGCTCCAAAAGTTTTACCATCCGCATCTCCTCCTAAACCACTTGGTACTTTCCAACCAAACTTACAGGAATTCTTCAGTATATATTGTAGATGTGCACCATGCATTTTGTTTTTCTTTTGCTTTTTGTTTTTTTTTTTTTGTTTGTTTGTTTTTTATAGCTATATTTGGGCCTTGTCATTTTAGCTTATTGGAGACTTACTCGTAGGGTTTGCCTCCATTATCCGCAACTCCTCTTAGACCGCTGGGTACTTTCTAACCCAACTTGCAGGAATGCTTCGATATATATTGCAGATGTGCTTCATGTATTTTGTTTTCTTTAATTCTTATTTTTTTTTTAGATTTCTAGCTATCTTTGGATTTTGTAATTTTAGCTTATTGGAGTCTTAGGATTTGCTTACATTATCCGCAACTCCTCCTAGACCACTGGGTACTTTCCAACCAAACTTGCATGACTGCGACTGCTTCAATATATATTGCAGATGTGCACCATGTATTTTGTTTCATTTAATATATATTTTTGAAGTTTTCTATCTATCTTTTGATTTTGTCATTTTAGGTTATTGGAGTCTTAGGGGGTATGCTTTCCCTACCTGCAACTCCTTCAAACTGCTTTGTACTTTTCAATCAAATTGGCAGGAAGGCTTCAATATACATTTTAGATGTTCACAATGTATTTTGTTCTGCTTTATTAATATCTTTCATGCTTTAATTGGATTTTGTTATTCTGTAACAAAACATGAATTCTTTAATATAGATATATATAGTGCAGGCGACACATGTGTTCCATAGAACACCCATTTTAACTCTTCAAATGCTCTTTTTCGTCCATGCAACACCGAATTTCTGCACGCGATACCGACTGGAACAAGCATATGCATGGGACAAATGCAAATTCTTCCTTGAAAACAATTAGAAGACTTAGAACAACCTCTCCGTCTCGACTCCCTAGCTTTTTGAATTCAGACAAGACGTCAATAGTCGTATGACCTGGAAATGTAATATTTATCTTTCGTTTTCGAACCTCAACTCGTTACCGAACATTGTTTGATATTCGTTTAATATGTTTAGGCTTGCTTATGGGACTTGCCAGTAAGCGAGAGTACAATTTTAATCATTCTCAATAGAAATTATTATGTCTGTATATGGATATCATTATCTGGGCAGCTTATTAACTTCACGAATGCAGAAATGTCATAAATAAGCCTCCATACAATTGTATTAATAAACCAAATAGCTATTTTAAAAATCGTACAAACGACACTAACGATTTTTAAAATCGTACAAACGACTTTATAAAAATCGTTTAAACGATTTTTAAAACCGTAGAAACGATTTTTAAATTCGTAGAAACGATTTTTAAAATCGTACAAACGATTTTTAAATCGTACAAACGAAATTAAAATCGTACAAACGAATTAAAAAAATCGTACAAACGATTTTAAAATCGTACAAACGATTTTAAAAATGGTTCTAACGATTTTAAAATCGTACAAACGATTTTAAAAAACCGTACACACGATTTTTAAAATCGTTTTAACGATTTTTATTTTAATGATTTTTTATTATATTTTTTACTTCTACTTGGCACGAATAAACAGACTGATTACTGTCGGATCAAATAATAAAGCCCAGCCTTATAAAAAAAACAATCATACATTAAAGGACTCTTGGAAGTCCGGAACAAATTTTATGTTTCTCCCGTTAATGTATTTATTTCAAAATTGTGTGACGTCAATAATAATTATACTATAACTAATCCGAGATTCTAATTATCGCAAAATATTCAACGAATGATCGAATAACGCGGTAATTCACGAATGCGCGCAGCGCATGAGTGAATTAAACTGTTTTTCGATCATGAGTTGAATATTTTCGATAATCAGAATTCCGGATTGGTTATTGTTTTTATTATATAGACCTTCTCACATAAAATATAGCGATTTAATTTAATATTCATTGCATGAACTACGTTTTCTATGTTAATCGAGGGTGGTAAAGGGTTATTTTTGTGCAACGTTTAAAATTGGCGTTTTATAAATTCGTGTTTTCGTGTTTTGAGTTTTATTACTCGTGTTTTCGTGTTGGCATTATTTCACGTGCCTCGTTTTTGTCCATATTTTGAGCTCGTGATTCGTTTTGGACATTTTATATTTCGGGCGAGTTTATTTTCTTGTAAAAAAAATGAAAACGGGACTTGTTACAATTAGAATTGTAACGGTACCAGAAAGTATCACAGGGCGAGATTTCATCGATTTCCATTGACTTTAAGGGAGTACGAGCCTGAGATTTCAGAAGCATTCTATATCCTCGGGTTTTATCCATTCAAACCGTGAGTGCTAAAATTTTTCGCACATGGATCACATTTTCTTGGTCATAAGACACTTTAAAATACATAAAATAGACTGTGTATAAAATTTAATCAACTTCCAATTATAATTTCATATATTTAAAGGCCTATAAACATCTTATGCAAATTGAAGGAAAACTCTAGAGAGATCTGTTTCCCGCCAAAATTTTGATGTCTTATATCTCAAAAAATCCTACATGGATTTTCAAAACTTTTTGCTCAAGTTGTTCAAATTGATGTGCTCTTCAAGACAAAAGGTCAGAATTTTAATTCTAATTGCAAAATTTTTTAGACTCGTACTCCCTTAAGAGCTTTCAGGTAAAAAAACTAGATAAGATGCATGAATTATGACTTCTCAAGTTTTCGGCGAACTTCCGTGTTTCGTGATTGGCCATTTTTATCTCTCGTGTTTCGTTTTCGGCAATTTTTAAGCACGTTCTTTCGTGTTTGGGACCCCCCTTTACCACCCCCTTTATCCGCTGGGACGTTTGCTTAACAACAACGTTGACAACGTCTATTGTGACGTCACTTCCTAGAGTAAAATTACGGAAAATAATTTCACAGTTAATTATCACTTTTATTTCACTGAGAAATTTCAATCTTTCACCGCAATCTATATAATAACATGGATTCTTACATGACACGCGGGATATTCATATTTTTACTATCTATTATGGTAAGAATTCATCATTTTTATATCTGTTTGTTTCACAAAACACTAACAAAAATGTTATAATCTTTTACTATATAATTAAAACTATATCCTTTTCATATTCTTTCTTTGTAAATATACTTTTGAATGGGGTCAATTTATAGGACATCTTGATGTTAGAGTTCAATGATTTCCCAAGTTGTGCTCAGTGATATTTTCTGAAACCAATGCTTTTGTGTATGAATCACATCCTTATGTAAAACAACTTTTGAAATTAAAAGTGGCATAATAGAAAAGGATATTTCTGAAACGCTTGATTTTTTTTCTATGCTTAAAACCTATTTTTAAACTCCTACTTCATACAAGGAATTGCAAGTGTGAATTTATTCAAGTAGACATGAAACTCTTTTTTAAATAAGTGGGTGGCCCTGAAAAGGGCCGTTTTAGTTCTTCTGACTATGTATCCTAACAAGGATACATATTCAGTATTGTTCTGTGACTTCTAATCACTTCAACAATGGCCGTCAACTGGTTCGTCGATTTCCATTGGTGGTCTTTCAGCAACACACCTACAGAACTGGCCAACTGCATTGTTAAAAAAATAACTTTGCTGTCCTCAACATTTATCCTCCAGTTTCTTACATCATTCTAACAACTCTCCATGGTCTCCAAGTCCCAAAAAGTTGACTTGTCAGCCAGTTCTTCAGAAATTTCCACATGTGTGGACACAATATGGTATTATCTCACATAAATAGCCATTGTGATAAACAGACGACATATTTTCGTTTGTTTATATCTTAAACGCGGACGTGAGAGAAAACACCCTTTCTCGGAGACTATATTTCCTTTGTTGAAATATCAGTGTGTTTCTTAGCNTATCTATTTTACAAAAGAAATATTAGTAATTAAAACAATAAACCTGACATTTAAATAGAATAAAATTAAAACATAACAAGTACCCGGTATTGTATGAATAATAAAAAAATGAACCATTTTTGTATGGATATGGACTCTCGGAAAATAAAATGAATATTTCATAAAATTACTGTTGTTTCAAATACCTTAAACAGCGTAGATCTATGCGAAATACAATACATTACAATAACTATTGTAGAAATAATAGAAACAATAATATGAAAATTAAATTTTTGCATTTATTCTTTTTTGAACTAGTACAACTGAGTTATAGATGGATCTCACATGAGCTTTGCGCAGGTGGAATGAGCATGTACAAAATTTCTGATTGGTTCAAATCTATATATAAACGTAAGTCATCTGGATAGATATCCTTTCTTCTTCCATTACAGTTTCCCACCTAATAGTGGATGTCCTGACTTAGTCATGAGGGTGTTTTACATAGAAGATGATGTGTGGTTGTCAACAACTAGAAGTTGTTATGGAATTGCAAGACCGGCTGTCAGAAGTTTTTGAAAATATGTCGCCCATAGAGAGAATTATTACATGGAACGGCGGGTTTATAAATACCAGAAAGTATGTACTGTATAACAACAGGACCTAATGAAGAAGAAACTACTTGGCTGTATTTCCAAGATTTAACAACTGGTGAAATTCACTTTGAACTGGTGGACTAAAGAAGATCCTAGAAAAATATAGAAACGGCCCTTTTCAGGGCCACCTACTTTTTTCAAAGAGAAGATTAGATTGTTTGATCAATTCACATGGTTGAAAAAAATTCCAAGAGCAGACGATATGAAAGATATTGGGTGGGAAAGGGAAATCTCTTTAAGAATTTGATGAAAAATAGCGGACATCTAAAAATAGCAGACGACACTATAGGAATTTGGCGGGTAAAGGGAAATTACTCTAAGAATTGGATGAAAAAGGGAGATAATTAGGTACAAAAGGGGACACAATAATGAATTGGCTATAGCAGACGACATTCTAGGAATTTGGCGGGAAAAGGGAAATCACCTATTGAAATCAATATTGAAAAGTAGTTGAAAAGAAGAAATAACTAAAAATTGGATGTAAAAGGAAGAAAATACAAAGAACAGCATTGAAAAAGGATAGAAAATACAAAGAAGAACATTGAAAAGGGGGTAAAAAGAGGAATAACGAAAGAAAATTCCCATTTCCGGTCTATACCTGGGGCTACGCCCACTTCCAGTCGCGCATGTACACTGTAGCAAGGTCACACAACACCCCTGCGGGGCCTTGCCCTCTTCCACAACGTCATTTCTGTTTAAAATGGCTACTTACAGTAGATACACACCTACTTCCGGTTGCGCATGCGTGCTCCAATACCTTCCCATTACACTCCTACGGGGTCACGTGTTGTCCCTGCGGGGCCTTGCCCTCTTCCACAACGTCATTTCCGGTCAAAATGGCTACTTACAGTAAATACATACCCACTTCCGGTTGCACAAGCGCAGTAAAAACACTTCTCGTTCTGGTCACGTGACTTACGCTTCCGGTTACGTGCATTCCGGTGACGTCATTTCCGGTCTACGTTACTTCCGGTGACGTCATTTCCGGCACCACCACAGCACCACCACCTCAAATGATAAGTGAACTATACTCATATACTACTAATTATAAATGAATTGCATATCTTTTTCATTAATAATGTTTTGAAATCGCTCATGTGACACGTAGGGGTTTCAGTATGACTGCAGTTCCGTGAACAGATTCTTTGGAAGCTTGATTCGAGAACTAAACTAGTCATGATACGTGATTTCAAAGCAACCAAAAAGACGAGCAATACGTGAATTTAAAGAGAGGTGTGGCAACTTTCCCGTGAAATTATTTCCTTCAGCATACCGAATTTACAAATGCATTAAATCTTCTCAAATACTTTTCAACAGGTCATCTATTATATACACTATCATGACAAAATAATTATATGCATTTTCATACCCTTACATAAAAGATTCAGTGGATGAAATTGCCACTTGAATGCAATTTTGACAGATTTTCGCAATATTTTTGGTTTTTGTTAAAATTCGTTGCATAGAACCCGAAGAACCAAACTAAACTCGAAGAACCAAACTAAAATAACTGTCATTCGGAAGGGCAAATGTTTATACACTTTCAACAAAAAATTGTTTTAGTTTTCGGTGTCCTTCCAGTAGTTTCATCTTCTGCAACACATTAAAAAAAGCTTAAAGCTATTTACAGCCATGCCTTTTCGATTAACATGTCAGAAAACATACAGGTGTGGCACATATATCTCGAGGAACAAGACTAACAAGAGACCATCTTTCTAGATTTTCGACATCTGACCATATTTTGAAAATGGCCTACTTTAGGAACAAAATTTTCGCCTTAATGGCCATACTTCTTTAGATTCGTGATTTCATGACAAGTATACCATAAAGAACCCCAGGCTTCATAAATATTCAGTATTTAAATGACTGTACCGTCAGTAATATTGCTCATGGATTTTCATTTAGTATTATGTGCTCGCGATCCTCCGTTCAATATATTCACTACCCTCCGTTCAATACATGAAATACTGGCTCACTACCGATTGAGCGGAGCTCCCTACCCTCAAAATTTTGGTTCAAAAAGGAAAATTGCAATTATTTTTTATTTGAAACAACTCTTTGAAAAGCCCGTTATGCAAATGTTTTCTTCTAACTATAGGCATATAAAATATGTAAAATAGTTTGTTCAAAAATCGTCAAGTAAATAGTTATATGCGAAAAGGTCTTTTCGTCTGCACCCTTAAAGTCTTACCTTAGCTCTCTACCCTCCGTTCAAATGGTCATTCCCCTCAACTCCCATTGTTCAACTTCCTACGGGGTGTATACTATGGGGAAACGTGGCAGAGTGTACTCACAAACCGGTTTAACCTAACTAGCGCAGTACCAAGTCCGGTTTTCCCGAGTTCCTGTTGTTGTTGTTAACGTTCGTCTTTTTCAATATATTTTTTTTCTTGTGCAGTTCCTTGCAGGTGCGGATCCAGGAAATTTGAAAAGGGGGGGGGTTCCAATTAAAAAGTGAAGAGAAATATCGCCCGAACGGAGCGAGGCGCGAAAATTTTTGGGGTATTTTTAACTAAAACACGAGGATTTCCATTAAAAAATGCATGATTGTCCAGAAAAAGGGGGGATGGTTCAAACCCCCGGAACTTTCAGGTAAAAAAACTTTAGATAGGAGCAAGGTTTCGGTGAATACGAGCATCAATTTTCCGTGTTTCGTGATTGGCCATTTTTATCACTCGTGATTCGTTTTCGGCAATTTTTAAGCACGTTCTTTCGTGTTGAGGACCCCCCCTTTCCCACCCCTGTTAACGAAGTCTTCATTTATTGCACTACTAGTATATTTTCCCGGAGCAGGCTGATCTAATAAATGACCGAAAAGCGTTTATTTTGCTTTTTCGTGACCTTGACTAATGAAATTGAACGCTATAATTACATTAATTTATAAGGAAATGAATTAATATAAGGGCTATTGCCCTTGTTTCCAAATCCTTTGTTAATTTGTCATTTATTTATATTTTCTGTAATGTCATTTTGTTTATTTAAACTTTTGTACGACCCAGTAAGAATATTAAATACGTTTACATTAACTCCAAAATCGGGTAAGGACAGGACACAGACTTATGGACAAGAAGATTCACATGGAAAAAACTGATACGATTATTGTTCTGGTCACCTCCTATAATACATAGTCTATTGTGAGAGGACAAAGAAGTCCAAAAGACCTTAAATGTACTCCAAAATCAGTTGATGACAAAGCTAAGAATTATAGACAATAAGATTTACACGAGAAAATATTTGAATATATAGTAGCCGTTGTTGATTTTTGTATTTTCTATTGTGCACTGGTGGAAGTAGCCCAAAAGACCTTAAAATAGCTAAAGACGGGCTAAGAATTATGGTCAATAAGATTTACACGAGGAAATGTTTGGATAGGAGTTCTTGTTACCAGCTCCATCTATATATGTTCAGTTGTTTTGAAGAACTGAA
>MJUU01074145.1:0-14577 GCA_002080025.1 Modiolus philippinarum
TCAGCTAGATTCACGTCTTCCTGAATTTGAAATTACTGGTTTTGACTTGAACCTTGATTGACCCACTGACAGTGTGACGGGTGATGTACACAGAGCAAGACATGCTTACCATTCCGGAACACCTGATGTCACCCTCGGTTTTTAAAGGGGTTCACACTGTTTGTGAATTGCTGAACTTTAGTTTTGTCTTCGTTAGTGATGTTTGTGGTACCGATTTGTCCTCGTCATTGTCTGATTACTATAGAGACTTACAGAAACTTTCCAAATTATCACCTTTGTACTGTTTGAGGGTTAGAACAGTAATACGTACTGTGGATTTTAATCGGTTTTGTCTACGGGTCAGAAAATGACATGAACCGATCAGCTACTAAACAGATCTTTAAAAACAATAAATGCCTCACTGAATGGGTGACGGGTGTTGTATGCAGTGCAGAACAAGCTTACCCTTCCCACTATGTTTTTCAGAGTTCACACTGTTATTGCTTTAGTTTTTTGTGTAGTGTGGGCTTGTGGTGTCTTTGGTCTTCCGTCTTCTGGTGTTCTTGCTTTTGTCATGTCTCTGGACTTTGATTTATGTAATGTTGTGCTTTTTTTCGTTGTTTTGTATACTAAAATCACGATGCAATAAATGAATAATAGAGTACCTAAAAAATGAACAAGTCAATTGTTAAATTGATATAATGGCGTTGATTGAAAATTGAAGGCATGCTTATAGCCCTTTTCAAAAAGTGTTGTTACCTTTTCCTGGATTTGAACACTCCCATCAAATGGAAGTACAAACCCGGTTATTACTCGTATACGGTTGGATGACAGTACCCAACTCAAACCCTGAATACATTTTAATTCTAACAAAATTAGCGCAGCGTCACAGTAAACAATGACATGTTATCTAAATATGAACAGTTTTATGAACTGTGTTCAGGATGAACAACACTTCCGAGTTGGGTTGATAACCAGAACTGTTTATTTGTATTTAAATGCCGAAACTGAAGGGCGGGCCAAATGATTTTTTAAAAAGGTGTATACACGCCGATATGACTTCAAAATCGTTCATATTTGCCCAACTTCATTATTGGATCGTTTCAAGTGAACAACCCATATTTATGGAAGAGAATAAGATAAAGCATTATGTAAAGATGTACTCTCTCTTAATAATCCTAAATTTTCAGTAGTATTTACATGAGATCTATCCCAATGATCTTGAAATTAAAGAAACAACTGAAGCACCTACTTCAGCTTCGTACCTAGATCTGTTATTGTATATTGACGAAGATGGACGTTTGAAGTCTAAACTGTATGACAAGCTTGATGATTTTAATTTCCTTAGCAGCAATATACCTACCTCTCCAGCCTATGGAGTGTACATTTCACAGTTGATTCGTTACTGTCGAGCGTGTAGTTTGTACAGTGATTTTTTGAACAGAGCAAAAACACTGTCCCAGAAGCTGCTTTGTCAGGGATTTGTTCAACCTTTGTTAATTTCATTCCTCAAAAAATTATATGGACATAGCACCATAACATCATCGAAAGATATGACATGTCAGTATCCCAAATGAAATTGGACATTTTCAGCTAGATTTACGTCTTCCCGGATTTGAGTACCGAGTTTGACATTTTCCTGGATTGACCCACTCACAGTGTGACGGGTGCTGTTAACAGAGCAGGACATGCTTACCCTTCCGGAGCACCTGATGTCACTCTCAGTTTCACTGGAGTTCACACTGTGAGTGCTTTGTTTTGAATGTTGTGATTTTTGTTTCTGTGCTTTTTGTCTGTCTAGCGTCGTTGTTTTGTGTCTGGTGTCATTGTTTTCTGTGTTCTCGTTTTGGCCATGCCTTTGGACTTCGATTTTTGTTAATTTCACCCCTTTCTTCCTTCGGTAATCTACTGTCGTTGTTTCCAGGAGATTTATAGAAAAGGGATAAAATCAGGTTGCTACACGATGTAATTTTTCCTGCAATAATTTTATTTTATATACAAAAAATGCAGGGTGTCAATAATACAAAAAGTGATATTTTATAACGTAGGATCTTCTGGTTCCTGTCCTGTATACTAAGATCCACAAAAAGGTAAGAATTAAGCTACAATTAATGTAGAAAAGATAACAGGAAACACCTACAATGACTGAAAACCACATTCAAATGCCACAATCCACCAGAGAACCGCACAAGAAAAATAATAAGTGACAAAAGACAAACATGGACAACAATGTGAACTCGGGATAGCCGGACTTGGTACCGGCACTAGCAAGAGCTAGTGGTAGGGTTAAACCGGTTTATAGGTACTCAAACCATCCTTTCTCTATCCCATTTCCTAACAGTATAATAAACATACAAATAAACCCAATACATGTAGACTACTAACTCCAAGACCACAATCTTGAGAAGGAAAGAAAAGACCAAAAAAGAAAGATGGGTCGAGGAGTGCTCGCCGCTAAACTTGCCGGCTAGTTAAGGAGCCTAGTCTTCTGATAAAACACTGTCGCACTACGGAATAAAATTCAAATTAAAAACTCCCCGATAGTTTGGTTAAGAATCATCATAGATTTCAGTAGACATCGGCAGTATCAGTTACAGGCCAGTATACCTGTAACATGTGTAATATCTTCAGATCATTGGATCCAAAAACCAATTTCACGGAATCGTGAAGAATATTCTGTCAATATCCCCTATTACGTAAAGAATGTAAGTTGCGTCCCAGATTTTCTGGATATATTATCAGTTTTTGACATTTTTAACATTTCCATAAAAACGAGGGTGAGAAATGCCCTTAGTAATACGCTGTTTGCAAGTCGCATCATATTTAGAAATAAAATCTTCATATCTTCTATAAAACTTCTTAAATGTGTTTATCAAATAATGGAATCTGTAACCTTGTTGTAAAGGTTTTGATGTGATAGTAATGTTACGTTCATTAAAGTCGTCAATATTAGAACAGACACGTGCGAATCGTACTAGTCGAGATACATACACCCCGTATGATGGAGCTACAGGAACGTCGCCATCAAGAAAAGGGAATTTAGTAATAGTGAAATCAAAATCATCCCTTTTATCATAAATTTTAGTTTTTATTTTACCAGAGTCAACGATGATAGTTAGATCAAGAAATGGGCAGTATTTAGAATCATTGTTTGCTTTATTAAGTTTCAGTCCTTGTGGGTATATTAGGTCGACATAGTCTACAAACTGGGGATTGTCATAAGTAAGGATATCGTCGATGTACCCGCTGTTAACGTTGAAAATAGAAATAAGTTGAGTCGCTTCTTACCTGTTTCTTAAGCCCTTACATGTAAATTTAATATTTTCGACAAGGAAATGACTTATAGTATCACCCCCATTCTAGTGCTCACTGCACTTTGGTCTAGAGAACGTCTTGTTTGTAAATCTTGATGACATAAGTAATACTCGGTACTCTATGATGATTTTAAACAGTACTTCGTACTCTTGGGGAGTAGGGGTGACACCCCCATTAATGAATGTGTTGTATGATATTACACAGGAAGTCAGTAATACAAACATACGGGGAAAATCTGATGTGTGGAATTATTTAACTCACGTACATTGCAATTTCAGTGAGATATTTTGATGTTTAATATATATCTAATGAGTGTCATTAACTTGAACCACCACCGGATGAACCTCCAATACCGCCACCGGATGACCTGCATCCGTTTTTGTTGACATATTGTGATAGACTGAAATTCACCAAGTTAATTATTATTAATTAATTATTTCAGGATAGTTAATATTAATTAGTATTTAAATTTATTTCTGAGTTCATCTATTTCTTCTTTATATTACTCCTTCTCATACTCTTTAGTATGTCAGTTCTTTTATTCTTCATTTCCAATTCTCATTGGTAAACAAGTCATATGTCATTGTATCTTATTTCTGATTGGATTGTTACTTCCCGCACTAAGACACTCTTTTGAAATTCTTTGTTTGTCAGTGGACATGATTTTGTTGTGACTTTTCAACATTTATATATTTACATATTTCTGGATATTTATTATTTTCTAATAAGGTCAGTAACTAACATTTCTTAGTCTTTAATATACAAGTAATTTGATCCTTTGAATAAATCTGTATGAAACTTATTTTTTGAGTGAATCAGTGAATGAGTGATAGAGAGAAACATATTTTTACTCTAATGAAATATGACAAACTCAAAGAAATACTTTGAGTAAAATGAAATGGAGTAGATTTAGTTATATTGAGTAATTGTACATATGAGGCTGTATTTTATTATATTTTATCTTTAAATTATTGTAAAGTAAATGGTCCGTAATGTTATTATTGTAATTTGCGATATTTTCGCAACATTATATTTATGAGTGTCATCTTTATATTTTGTACAGGACCAGTAATACATGTGTATTAGTAATCAGATTAGAGGTGTAAAGTAGCAGCCTTTAGTGAAATCCATGGTGTCTTGCTTGCCCTTGTATGATATACATGGTAAGGATCTGTGTTATATGTCATTTTTAGTTCTGTGTATTGTCTGTACGTCTATTTTTATTTTTAGTTCAGTCTGTTATAGCCCAGACACGACTTGTTATTAGAAAAGCAAAAATCTGACCTTGAAGACAAAGGTCAAGGTCAAAGGTCACAACTCATGGTCCATGACAAATCGTCTCGAATTGATCTATCTACATGCATAATTTCAAAAGCCTATCTCTAAAGACAACTAGAGATGGGAGCAGTCGCAAACGACAGCTAATCCCCTCGCCCGCTGATAAGAAATAATAACCCTAGTATACTCTAAAGATGTATAAATGTTCAAGGTACATCCACTAAACATTAAAATCATTGATGTGTAACATGTAATTTCTCAAATATAAACATTAATGGAAACTTTAACCCAAGTCAGTCAAGTGTAAAATGTAGATCAAAGTGACCCAATTATCATCTGAAGCTGCAACACTATCAAAGATGCATCCACTGACCAAAGATAATTGATGCACCATATGTAATTTCTCAGATATGAACCATAATGCAAACTATAATGGTAGTCATTGAAGCATAAAATGTAGGTCAGAGTGAGCCAACTATCATCTGAAGCAGCATCACTCTCCAAGACACATCCACTGACCAAAGATGATTTATGTGCCAAATGTAGTTTCTCAGATATGAACTTAAACACAAACTTTAACCGGAGTCATTGAAGCGTAAAATGTAGGTTAGAGAGACCCAATTATCATCTGAAGCAGCATCACTCTGCAAGACGCATCCACTGACCAAAGATGATTGATGTGTCACATGTAGTTTCTCAGATATGAACCTTAATGCAAACTTTAACCCGAGTCATTGAAGCGTAAAATGTAGGTCAAAGTGACCCAATTATCATCTGAAGCAGCAAAACTCTCCAAGACACATTCACTGACCAAAGATGATTGATGTGCTACATGTAGTTTCTCAGATATGAACCTTAACACAAACTTTAACCGGAGTCATTGAAGAGTAAAATGTAGGTCAGAGTGACCCAATTATTATCTGAAGCAGCATCACTCTCCAAGACGCATCCACTGACCAAAGATGATTGATGTGCCACATGTAGTTTCTCAGATATGAACCTTAACACAAACTTTAACCTGAGGTGGGACGAACGGACGGACACTCGGACGGACGGACGGACGGACGGACAGACGGACGGACGGACGGACGGACGGACAGACGGACGGGCGAGATGCTATATCCCCTCCCCAACTTCGTTGGGCGAGGGGATAAAAAAGATATAGCCTGCACACGACTTGTCATTAGAAAAGCAAAAATCTAACCTTAAAGACAAAGGTCAAGGTCAAAGGTCACAAATTATGGTTCATGACACATCGTCTTGAAGTGATCTGTCTGCATGCAAAATATTAAAAGCCTACCTAAAAAGACAAAAAAGATATAGCCCCCACACGACTTGTCATTAGAAAAGCAAACATCTGACCTTGAAGACAAAGGTCAAGGTCAAAGGTCACAATTCATCGTCTTGAAGTGATCTATCTACATGCAAAATATTAAAAGCTTACCTCAAAAGACGAGTTATAGCCCGGATACGACTTTGTTACGGACGGACGGACGGACAGACGGACAGAGCGATTACTATAGGGCGTCCGCCACATAGTGGCGGGGCCCTAATAATGTCACGAGAGCCGAAAAACGCAGGATTATACGAGTTTGCAACTTGTTCCAAAACGAGTGTAATCCTTTGCGTTGTTCGACACGAGCGACATTGTTATTGATATTCATCACGGTTGAACAGTTAGTAGCTTGGAGTTAGTAGTCTACCTGTATTGGGTTTTACTTATATGTTTTATTATACTATAGGGAAACAGGATAAAGAAAGGGGAGGTTTGGGTACCCATAAACCGGTTTAACCCTACCGCTGGCTCTTGCTAGTGCCGGTACCAAGTCCGGCTATCCCGAGATCCTATCGTTGTCTATGTTTGTCTTTTGTCATTTTATTGTTTTTCTCGTGCGGTTACCTGGCGGATTGTGGCATTTGATTGTGGTTTACGGACATTGTAGGTGTTTCCTGTTATCTTTCTTATATTAATACTTATTATTATATATATTTTCAAATCTATAAACAGATTTTTGATGCAATTTTATAGGGATTATATTTTTAATATCAATATGCCAGGTGTTTACAATGGTGATAATATTGTGACGTCATTTCCTAGAGTAAGAATAAATTGTTTATTTCACTGAGTGAAAATATGAGATTTATTTAAATAAGAAAACTAGATAAATCACCGCTATATATATAATAAAATGTATTCCTCGAGCAAATTTTCTGGTCAATTATAACCTGCCACAATTTAGAGATATTACGTTGCCATGGAAACATATATTTTCTATAATAGCAGTGCAGTCAGTTTTCCGGATAATAAGAACCACGGGTGGGCATGAGTACTTTAGCCCTTAGATTTCTGGACATGATTTGTTTGTTTTATCTTTATCATGTTGCTTCCGAGGGTACTTACCAACACAGTAAACAATGTTTCCAGTGCTGGCTCAATACTGAATTCTATTTTGAAATTTGCAATATCCAAATTAAAATTTAAAAAAAAACAAAAAAAACAAAAAAACAAAAAAACTAAGCTGGAACACTGTGCATTTTCTGTCCGTACCAGATTTTTGGCTCTTTTGTGTAGATCCATTTGATTATTTGTAATCTCGCAACTTCAACACGTATTTGGGATTATAGTCTTCTAAATGTTTTTATATGATCCGCAACATAAATTGTCGAAATGCACATCTACAGATGTAGATACAAAAAATACCAAAGTTGCATAAAAAAACAGTAAATTTCGTTATGATGTACACGTGTTTAAAGGAGTAACCTCTAGAACGCATTTCCGTATTCCGTATTAAAAGGGTCTTGCTATGGCATATTATTTGTGACCTATGACTTCCTTATATCCAATAAGAGTGTCATCAGAGAGCATGAATCTCCTTACAATATGGCAATGGTCACCTCCGGGGATCGAAAATGTATTTAACTGATAAATTGCTATTTTTTGGCTTTGCATTTGTTAACTTTTGGTACCCTCTTGCTGAAAATTGGCTTCATACTGGAAGATAAAAATCTCAAATGTACGCACCTCCATTTTCATGTGTACGTTATGCATTAACATTAAGCTCGCTACCCTCCGTTCTATTGCCTCGCTACCTTTTGAACGGAGCTCGCAACCCTCCTGTTTACCGTTCAAATAAACTTTCATTATTTGTGATGATATTTCATATTACAACTTTACAACGAACAGATATTTTATTATTTAGGCACTTTTTGAATAAGGTTTTCAATCAAATATAGCATTTTAACAAATGTAAACTATTTTTCTGCAACACATTCCATCTTCGTCTGCAATGTTTTGATTTACCTGAGCTCCCTACCCTCCGTTCAAAAGCTTATCCCCTCATCTTCCATTGTACAGCTTCCTACGGAGTGAAGATTGTACCAGCAAAATGACGTTTTCAAAATACACCGAGCGGAAACCTTTGGAAATGAACGCAGATAAAACATTTCATATAATTAACATGTTATTCCAAGTATAGATGTTTTTCGTATTTTATTTTCAGGCTGAAATTACTGTTACATTACGTAGAAGTAAACTATGCTTAATGTCGATGTGTATATTTTTCTATGCTTACTGCATGTTTGTTAATGTGAAACACTACATTATCACGATTATTAATTTTCTTGTTGTGTATGGCGGACATGGTTATTTAGCAGGTGGTTAATCAGCCAATAGAATCCAAGTTTACATCCGCATAACCGCACAATATTAATTAGTTTCTACAACGAGAACTAGAAAACACGAGGGGACTTTATAAACATAAGTGGATGATATAAATCGGATAATGGTTTTTATGAAATAAAAACGGTACGCTAGGCTATGGAATAGCCTTGGATAGAAAATTGCGTGTTTGATTGACAAGGGTGTGGTGGCTCATGATGTACTTGGCTTCGAAACATAAACCTTTTACAGCATACACAAATAAACACCGGTAGCTCTTTATTCTTCCACAAAAAACGCAATTCTATTTCTTTCCACCTTTCGTTCTCCACAAACTACAATCACGCTTTGTTTAACACAATTGAAAAGTCTTTTAAAGTATTTGTATATTATTGATTATTGCACAATACCTCATCTTTATTTTTAACTTCTGGTTTTAAATTTATACATTACTGTTCTTTTTATCATATCTATATTTATAAATCTGGCTAAGCGATATTGCAATACCAATCCCATCATCCTCTACAAACCTGTTCCCAGTACCACCTATAGTAAATGTTTATAATACTTTTCAACTTCCACAAGGAAACAGAAAAAATAAACCCCGCCCCGTTTTATCAGGGCGAAACTGGACGCCATTTTGATTTTCGAGAATCTGAAATTCCTATTGGTCAATAGTCTTCTGTGCATGCGTTCTCCTCACTACGCAAGCGTACTCCTCACTTTCCCCCAAGAACTGTCTATATAGCTAGGCTATTCCATAGCCTAGCTAACTAGGAAAAATGAAAGGATATGGAGTAAATGTACATGTGACAAAAACGCACACGATACATAGAGAACTCCAGTTTATCAAGGACAGGGCTTTTATTCCTGTCTACATCTTGATGTCGCCTGAGGGTCTTCAACTAGAGGTGAACAATATTCACCCCCTCAAGCGAGATCAAGAAGGCCCCTAGCGTGCACTTAAGCGGTATTCTTGACAAAAAAATTATATCAAGGTCACTCCCTTGCTCCCCACCCGCCATGGAGTGCCAACTTGGGCGATGCTCAGGGTTATCCAGCTGAAAGCACCAGGGTTACAAGAAGAGAATAAAAATGTTGAGCAACATCAATCGCAGCTGAAATATGTCATTGAAGCAACATATGTCGGGAGCGGTCAATGAGAAAAAAGTAAAATCGGGCAATGTATGCCTACAAATATTTGTCATTAAGTAGCCCGACGAAAGAAAAAAATAAGGACAAAAACAACATCGATAGACAACACGGGGCACATCGAAATAGATGTAGGCAAACCTTGCAGTGTAACTTTGTTTGAAAGGGCAAAAATGGTCGTGTGTACAGATTATAACATTTTAGTAAAAACAATGAAAATATTGAACAGCCAAATTGAAAAAAATGAATGAATTAGTAAACGTGTGAGAAATTCTCACACGGACAATCACGCCATAACTGTAATATTATAAGAGCATACATCTCAAGCACGGGGAGACTTTCTACGGACTCCACGCAGCATTTTAGTTTATTATGAAATTTCTGAAATCGAGTACAAAAATGCAAAGGTTTGAAAAGAGAGCTTGCCGAGTCTTTAAACGTTTGAACATAACTTTAATAAACTCGTTGATCGTAGCATAATAACATTCTGTAAGTTTAGAACAGTAAACCATTCATTACCGATAGAACGCGGACGATGGCTTAATATTGACCGATCAGATAGAAAATGTAATTTATGTAACATGTCAACCGTCGGCGATGAATTTCACTACATTCTAGAATGTCCTTATTTCAAAAATGACAGAAAGAATATCCCCTCTATTTTCCATACCTGACCAAATACTGTGAAACTGCAATCTTTATTTCAAACCAAAAAAAAAATATCGACCCTAAAGAGACTGTGTAACATTATAAGAATAATAAACGATAAAGTCGGTCTTCACAAATATTACATATAGTAAAGATTCCTATCAATATCATTGGATAAAAAGGTCACGTGATATTAAGAATATTCAGTATATTGTAGCGTTGTTTCTAATTTTAGGTATATTGACGCTATGTTTCAATTAATATAAAACAGAATATGTGTTGCGAAACAGCTCTAAAGGCCAAAACCAAATAACGAGATACATGAGTATGTGAGCTGTTAAAAGGGATGGATTTATAATCTAAAATATGACCTAAAGCACAAAAAAAACATGGCAAAATAATAGAATAGAAACAATTAAAAGGTCGACCGATATATTTCGACAAATCTGTCATCTACGAGTGGGTCGTAATGAATGAAGTAGTAGTTAAAAAATAATATATTGTTTACAGGTAGAACATCTTTGACATTGTGTGTACAGTGTTAAAAAAATAATGTATATGATACAGGTAAAAATCTTTCACATTATATGTACACTATTAGCAACATTATCAACATTCCAGCCACTGAAAAACATACGACATCGAGACTCATTAGTCATAGAATGATTGTTTTACGTTTAAACCCCTGGGTTTTAAAGTGTCTAGTCTGAAAATAATCCGTTGTTCCAACGTACGTCTATTTTCCTGGCCTCCATGTAATCTAATTAGCACTGTTACTTGCATATCTTGTGGGCAGTGGTTAGGGAGTCTGAAATAATTGCCGACTGGGCAATCCGTTTTATTACGGACAGAGCGGATGTGTTCCGCAAAGCGGTCACCCAGTCGTCGGCAGGTCTCCCCTATGTATATCTAATGACACTGCCCACATATGATAGCATATACCAGATTCTGTGTTGTGCATGTGTATCCATTGTGTATGGTAAATGTGTTGTCAGGACCTCGAATTTCGTTGGTTTCAAGAGTATGGGGACAGGTAACACATCTCGATCTTTTACATCCTTTAGTGCCCCTGTAATTAGCCAGCACTACTTTAGATTTTAAGTTACTGCTGACTAGATGCTCGCGAAGAGATTTACCGCGACGAAAAGCCATGAGGGGCACTGATTGAAAAACATCAGCCATCAAACTGTCTTCCATAACAATGCTCTTAAAATTATTCAAGAGAATGTTGCGGATGGCTATGTTGTGGGGATGGTAATTGAGAACAAGAGGTACTCTGTCATTCTGTGGCTTGCGTTTTGGACGCAGAATATGTTGTCTATTCTGTTTTGCTTGCTTGTTTGTCGGATACCTGGAGGAAAAAATTTTTACAGAGTTCAACGGTCCCCTTCCTGATCTTTACAAAAGATACATAGATGATAATTTCGGTGTTTCTAGTAATTCTGATCAGGAACTCCAAAGTTTCATTGGCTTTGTATCGTCTTACCATCCAGCCATAAAATATACTTTCACTGTAAGTGAATCGGAATTGGCGTTTTTAGACATTTCATGCAGGGTATCCGACTATGGCATTGAAACTTCGATCTTCTATAAACCCACTGATGCTCATTGTTACCTTAATTACAACTCTTCTCATCCTAAAACCTGCAAGGATGCTATTCCCAAGTCGCAGTTTGTAAGACTTAGGCGTCTTTGTAGTGATGAAGATGATTTCAGAATACAGTGTAACAAATTGACATCGTTCTTCACTTCAAGGGGATATCCCAAAGCTGTTGTTGACAGGGCCTCGGAATCCGTTTGTAAACAGAATAGACAACATATTCTGCGTTCAAAACGCAAGTCACAGAATGACAGAGTACCCCTTGTTCTCAATTACCATCCCCACAACATAGCCATCCGCAACATTCTCTTGAATAATTTTAAGAGCATTGTTATGGAAGACAGTTTGATGGCTGATGTTTTTCAATCAGTGCACCTCATGGCTTTTCGTCGCGGTAAATCTCTTCGCGAGCATCTAGTCAGCAGTAACTTAAAATCTAAAGTAGTGCTGGCTAATTACAGGGGCACTAAAGGACGTAAAAGATCGAGATGTGTTACCTGTCCCCATACTCTTGAAACCAACGAAATTCGAGGTCCTGACAACACATTTACCATACACAATGGATACACATGCACAACACAGAATCTGGTATATGCTATCATATGTGGGCAGTGTCATAAGATATACATAGGGGAGACCTGCCGACGACTGGGTGACCGCTTTGCGGAACACATCCGCTCTGTCCGTAATAATACGGATTGTCCAGTCGGCAATCATTTCAGACTCCCTAACCACTGCCCACAAGATATGCAAGTAACAGTGCTAATAAAATTAGATGGAGGCCAGGACAAAAGACGTACGTTGAAACAACGGATTATTTTCAGACTAGACACTTTAAAACCCAGGGGTTTAAACGTAAAACAATCATTCTATGACTAATGAGTCTCGATGTCGTATGTTTTTCAGTGGCTGGAATGTTGATAATGTTGCTAATAGTGTACATATAATGTCAAAGATTTTTACCTGTATCATATACACTATTTTTTAACACTGTACACACAATGTCAAAGATGTTTTACCTGTAAACAATATATTATTTTTTAACTACTACTTCATTCATTACGACCCACTCGTAGATGACAGATTTGTCGAAATATATCGGTCGACCTTTTAATTGTTTCTATTCTATTATTTTGCCATGTATTTTTTTGTGCTTTAGGTCATATTTTAGATTATAAATTCATCCCTTTTAACAGCTCACATACTCATGTATCTCGTTATTTTGTTTCTATTAATAGTTTTATTCACGCTACATGTCTGATATGACTTTCAAGCTAAAGTTTTTCACCAAGAAAGGTCTAAAAGCAATATACTGGAAAACTCTTTACAAATAAACAGGTATATATTGAAAATATTACAGAGCAACACAATGAAAAATCTATTTAACAGTTGTCACATTATTTTTATTGCACATTTCAAGAAAACACGTTAAAAGGTTTTTTAAGTTTTTTTGTTTTTTTTTTTTTGTTTTTTTGTTTTTTTTGTTGTTTTTGGTTGNATATATATATATATATATATATATATATATATAACAGATATGTCGGTACAAAAATGTATTTATTTATCCTATAAGCACTCATGAAACCTATTTTACTTGGAGGCAGATCCACATCAGCATTGATATATTTCTTCTATATGGTATGAAATTCCTGTGTATTGACAAAATTTTACTCAACAAAAATGAAATAAGATACCATGAAAACTACATATGTAATATAAAAATGATGGACTTTTTACTCTGTCAATATGTTAAAAATGGACCTGTTAGGAATATATTAACCTCGGACTTTGTCCTCGGTCAATATAAACCTAACAGGTCCATATATAACATATTGACTTCGTAAAAAGTCCATAATTGATAAATATCTGATTACCTGTCTGCATTTTATTTATATTAAATGTTATTGCTTGTGTTTATTTTGAATGTACACCACCTTAGTCATTGTATTTGTTTATTGTATTTATCTTATAATATGCATATTATTTCTCAGTACCTTTGTTTATTGGTTTAAGAAAATAATAAATCTATCTAATCTACCTAAAATTTATTTAACATAATTATTCAAGTTTAAAATTATCTGAAAAGAACAATTATTGAAAGTTTTTTAATGAACCCTCAAAATATGATAAAGACAAGCAATTTTGCGCATGTGCCATTTTTGCTTTATAGTAGTTTTAGCATGACTTCATTTATATGGCGAATACGGGGCGTCATATCAGAATATTTGAGCGTTCGAAGTTTGATTATAAAGTTTGCAATAAGTGTGTAAATCGCGCTTCAAATGGACTAGAGTGGCTGCTTATAATTTTGGATAAAAACGAGGAGAGGGGGAAATTCCAAAATAACAAATCCAAAAACACGACAATTCGTATCCAACACATACTGCGAAAGCAAGATTAAAGACAAAACACGACAATTCATATCCAACACATACTGAGACAGCAAGATTAAAGACAAAACACGACAATTCATATCCAATAACGTACTGAGACAGCAAGATTAAAGACAAAACAAATAAACACATATCCAACACATACTGAGACAGCAGGATTAGAGACAAAACAAATGAACACATATCCAACACATCCTGAGACAGCATGATTAGAGACAAAACAAATAAACACATACCAAACACGTACTGAGACAGCAAGATTAAAGAGAAAACACGACAATTCACATCCAACACGAACTGAGACAGCAAGATTAAAGACAAAACACGACAATTCATATCCAACACGTACTGAGACCGCAAGATTAGAGACAAAACAAATAAACACATATCAAACACGTACTGAGACAGCAAAATTAAAGACAAAACACGACAATTCACATCCAACACGAACTGAGACAGCAAGATTAAAGACAAAACACGACAATTCATATCCAACACGTACTGAGACAGCAAGATTAAAGACAAAACAAATAAACACATATCCAACACATACT
>MJUU01074148.1:0-17001 GCA_002080025.1 Modiolus philippinarum
CGCATAAATTTGAAGTCTTATTAATGCAAACAAGAGGCGATGTGAAAAGTATGGGGTTTTTTGCCAAATTTCGACAGTTATGTTAGATGTTCCCTTATTACTTCGGAATCATAATATGGTCAAGATACGACATTTACATGTGACTTTCTTCTTTTATCTATTTTCAATAACATACCAAACACATTTTTATCGAAGCGCTAGATAAAAATTATATTCCCCGTTTTATCATCTATTTATGTTCATGCTCACTTATATTAGCTAAAACAGAACATACGTCATTTCTTTAGCACACTGATTATTCCAGTATCACCGAACTGGACATTATCACGAAATTATTAGGTCACTGTGAAGGCGTCACGTGCGGGTTGCTAAGCTGACGTCACGTTTTGTACTATATGTCTTGTTCATACGCATAAGACGTTGAATGAAAAATGCGTTTAAATTATTGCAATAAACAATAGATTAGCTTTGCTTGAATAGAAATTTCAGTTTAAATTCAATTTATTTTAGAGGTCTGTTTATCATTTTGTAAATTACCGATAAAAGAAATATAAGAAATTTTGTTTTTGATAAGGACTTTATCACGGCGTAACGCATCAAGTTCGCCCTAACGGGCTCACTAGATACTGGCCGTGATAAAGTCCGTATCAGAAACAAAATGTCCTATATTCCATATATATTCCCTGTATTATCGATGATATTTGTCGATGTACTATAATCAACCAGTTTGACCGACACTAGACACTGGACAGCTTTCAACGGTAAAGAATATAGCCTTGCAATAAACTAGAGTACTAACTAAACCACTACCAAGAGATGTGCGTTTGTCATACCCATTTGCTAGACGCAAAAATATATGAGGCTTTCAACAATGAGAAAACACTAATATCTAATAGTACATTGGAGCCGGACCCTAGCACTAGTTGCATTGGCTTGGGCAGAAGTACTCTAAAAACACTGTCATCCTTTGCCCGAAAGAGGGGCCAAAAGACAATTCGAAATACACACGACCACGACCACAGGATAGTCATGGGTTGGTTGTAAGATGACTTGTCAAATAAAATGGGGAGATGAGTGCATTATAACTACGGATGGTGAAAAAAGTTTGATCTTTTAAAGAAAATATGAAAGCCAAAATGAAAAATTTCGAAAATTTTAACTAAAGAAAACAAGAGAGCATACAACTCAATCAATGGAGATCTTTATAAGAACTCCACACTTCAAGAAAAAATAATGGATATTGTCAACGACTGAATGTACAGGAGACAAAATTCCTACAAATACATGGTAAAATTAACCAAATGCAACAACGCTTTTATTTTTCTTCATCTTCTATACCTTCAACGTTTTCTGTTTAGTCTTTTTTGCCCGTAAATAAATTTAAGATTATCTTTTTTCGAAATTAAGGCGTAAATCCGACTAAACAGTACTTCAGTACTTTGATTGTCATTGGAACTGAATTATACAGAAGAAAAAGCAATACAATGTCATCTTTTTCATAACTTTGCCACATTGAAGATGATGGCTTCAGACACTTTGGGTTCATTAGAAATTACTGAGACAAAACTAAAAAGGATATGAGAATTTAATAAAGATATTATCTCAACGAACAAATACAAAACAATAGAACATCTTTATTGTTTTTCTTTATCTTTTATTTTATTTTCCATGTTATTATTTCTTCAATTGAAAATTGTTAATTTTGGTGACAGGGACCCATTTGAAAAACATAAAATCATCCCTGTCCCATAACATGTTTTCTACACTTCTTTGTCTTATACTTCATTCTGTAAAAAACACTCTTCGAGGAGAGTGGAGGTAAACTATGTGACTGACCAGGGTACAGTATGATTAAAGTATATTTATTTCAGGATTTCATGAAGCTGTTGGTGATGTAATGGCATTATCTGTATCTACACCTAAACATTTGAAGGAGATCCATCTTCTGGATAAGGTGGAAAATAATACAGGTATCTTAATATACTACATCTTCAATTGAGTTGAAATTTCTTCTTTTATGTATGAAATTAAAGCAAAAACCAATTTGCTATTAAAGAAAAAAATTGTGTTTCTCTAATTCTTGTTCAAAATAAATACTTCCATAATGATGTTAGATGAAATTAATAAACAACATGTTTGGAAATTGATCTCACTTCAATCATGTAAATGTCTCATGTCAGTTTCTAAAAATAGTGCAACCAGATGTTTAGGAAATTAACACCTGCATCATTGTCTAACGAAATGGTTTTTTTGTCCCCTGCCGCAACGCGGAGCGGGGACATAGAAATGCCGGGCGTCCTTGTGTGCGTCCGTCCATCCCTCACACTTTCTTGTAAGCGCTCTCATGCCTACAAATTATAACGGATTTTCATGAAAGTTATACCAAATGTTTATATCACTAATTCCTTGGTCAAGTTTGAAAATCAGCCTTGGTCGATACTTTTTGACAGAGTTATGGGACTTCGACCAAAATCATGACTCTGTTTTATCCAAAAATTGATCTTGTAAGCGCTCTCATGCCTACAAATTTTGACGGATTTTCATGAAATTGATACCAAATGTTTATACCACTAATACCTTGGTCGATACTTTTTGATGGAGTTATGGGACTTTGACCAAAATAACGACACGGTTTTAGCCAAAAATTGACCTTGTAAGCGCTCTCATGGCTACATATTTTGACTGATTCTCATGAAAATTATACCAAATGTTTATATCATTAATATCTTGGTCAAGTGCGAAAATCAGCCTTGGTCGATATTTTTTGACAGAGTTATGGGACTTTGACTACATAAAGAAACTGTTTTAGCCAAAAATTGACCTTGTAAGCGCTCTCATGGCTACAAATTTTAACGGATTTTCATGAAAATTAAACCAAATGTTTATATCACTAATACCTTGGTCAAGTTTGAAAATCAGATTTATGGGACTTTGTCCAAAATAATGACTCGGTTTTATCCAAAAATTTATATCAATTTACCTTGTTAGCGTTCTCATGGCAACAAATTTTGACAGATTTTCATGACAGTGATACCAAATATTAATACCACTAATACCTTGGTCAAGTTGGAACATCTGCCGTGGTCGATCCTTCTTGTATCCCCATATATTCAATTTTGAACTGCCCTGAATGTTCGAAAATATTGCAATTTCATATACAGTATACTAGTATATTGCATGAGCGGCGGGGGACCAAGGAATTCTATTCTTGAGCATTTTTATAACTAAGATAACTCAATTTATTGATAATATGACATTTTTATCAAAAATATTATATTCAACACCCCTTTCAATGAATGGCTCAATGATACACACAGCAACGATGATAGCAACAAAATGGCGGCAGACTTGAGACTGGAGACTACGGAGATCGCTTTACTTCAAATAAATTGAGTAGAAATTAGAGAAACAATCTCTGTCATTGTTTCTGGTTTATTACGATAATTTCTCACATCTCGATGGTTAAATTTTCACATTTTAAAGTTCTCGGGTAAACCTTGAACTTTAAATGTGATAATTTAACTATCTTGATGTGAGAAATACATAATAAAGTGGAAACAATGTTAGAGACTATATTCACACAACACTAATATTGGTAAAAATGTTTATGGATTATTATAATACAAGAGCATAAAATAGTGGTTGGAATTTTGAACAGATAAGGAGGGATAATTTCCAAAAAAAACCCAAAAAAAACAAGTCACATGGCGTTAAAAGGCGAGGAAAATTTAGACCCAAGACTTGTATTTTTGGCAAATACCTTGATTTTCATGATATTTCACTTTAATTTCACCTACTTTCTCATTCATCAAAGGGCATACATGCCTCTGGGACAAATATAACAGCAAACATCTAGGTGAAGGGTAAACCAGGCAAATACCACAGTAAAATGTGAAATCCACTATAGATGTGATAAAGTCGAGGATATGCAAAAATTACCACTGCTATTAAACAATTACGATAGAGCTTACTTACAAAAGGTGTAATTAGAGGAAAAATATTTTCAGCACAATATTTTTACATGACTGTTTTGGTCACTTGCTATGTATCTGGTATATTTAATCTATTTTATTAGAAATAACTTGATTCAAATTGTTTTTCTTTTCTTTTTTAGAGGCTGATTTGAACTTTTTGATGTCAATGGCTTTAGACAAAATTGCTTTCCTTCCCTTTGGATACCTTATAGACCAGTGGAGATGGAGTGTGTTTAGTGGGGAGACAACTCCTGATCATTATAATGATAAATGGTGGGATCTAAGGCAAGTGATGTGTTCAAAAATGTAAACACCAGTAATAAACCATCACTTCTTCCATATATAATTGTATATAATTTCATCATTCAGTCCAGTTATCATGTTAGTAGTAAGCATATAATGATATGTTTGAGTATGAGCAATTGCGAGTGATAGAATGGGAAGATGAAAGAATAATGAATGCTATGATACAATAGGAGTCGAACTATATTGAGCTAAGTAATCTTTATAGACCACATAGTCCTCGGGGGGGTAACTTGACTATAAAATGACGGGGGGTGCGTCTTTAGGTTCAAAACCCCTACCCAAAATTATCCAGGTCAGGCCAAATTTGAGACCCGAGTTTATCCAAAGAGACTAAAATAATGACCCGAATCTATCCAAAGGGGATGTGGTAATCAAAAGATTAATGCCTAATTTAAAGTGACATTACATCAGGAATGTAGCAAATCACTTAATCCTTTCACTTTGTTTATATTGGCCAGGAAAACAAAATTTGATACCCGAAATCTCCAAACAACAAGAAATTAAACCTGAAATCTCCAGAAATTGCTAAAATATAGACCCGAAATCTCCAAAGTCTTTCGGGAATTTCTACCCCGAATTTGCCGCACGTCCCGTACCTATACATATAGAAGTTACCCCCCCCCCGGGACATAGTCTTAATATCCTTTTATATATACAAAGTCAGGGTTGATTATGAGTTTTTGCCAGCAAAATTCTAAACACAGAATATCCTTTGAAACCATATAAAACATGTCAATAGACGAGTTTCCAATTGGTGAATTTTCCCGGAAAATTTTGACGTCACAATATAGATTTTTGGATGTCACAATGTTACGTGACGCAATTTACTCTGATTGACCCCAGGTCAATCCAGGCAATTCATTCATAAAATGAAATTGGAAATTTGTCTATATAAAGTCCTTTCTTTACATAATAGTCTTGTGTTTACATTGCAGCCTCATGTATGCTGTGTAGTCTAGTGTTTACATATGATCTGTAAGTCTTTTTATGTGACACAGAGATTTCACAATCAAATCACTATTCGAAAACATTTCCTGCCAAAGCAAAACATTCCAGGATTTTGACATTAAAATTTTGTTTGGAACATCACTTATTTTCGTTCTGAATGCAACTTCGGAGTACAAGAGTTTATAAAATTGAATGAGACTGAAAACACTATTTTAGTCGTGTGTTTACACTGTAGTATCATGTTTACATTGCAGCTTATACTATATTCTTATGTTTTGATATTGTGAACATTTAATTAACTTTATCACACAACACTCAAAATAGTACACATTACAAGGACATTGTTGACTTAGTTAACCATAGCCGAAACTTTGATAGAAGTTCATTTCCAAGAATTCATCTTTTTTTTTTATTGTATATAAAAAAGAAAGAAAATGAGGTAAATGTCAAGGAGACAACATCCCATATCCAGGTTAAAACGACCCAAAACAAAGCATCTAGGGGTCACCAAACGGTCTTCAACACAGTGAGGAACCTCACACCATATACATGTAGCAAGCCCTAAATGGCCCCAAAAAGGTAAAAAAGTGAATTAATTAATGGAAACAAACCATGTGTTAACATTTGGTTTTTGTGTATTTACACAATATATATGTATTCTTTTTACTTTGCTTGATTTTTTTTTCAGATGTAAATTCCAGGGTCTTTCACCACCAGTCAAGAGAAGTAAAGATGACTTTGATCCTGGAGCAAAATATCATATCCCTGCCAATGTTCCATATATCAGGTAGTTGGGATTGTACATATAGAATCCACCACTAAATAGAGTTAAATTTTCAAAATTATATAAGCGAGGCTTGCTGATTCAAAGGTTTTTAATTTTAGATAAAGATATGATGGTGTTTCTTTAAAACATTTTTCCAAGTTTTTAATTTAATGCACTGATGAGACATAAGTTGTTGAAATGGCCATATGCAGAAAGTAAATTTACAGTAAATGCGGTATTTTGTTATTTAATTTCAAATGCGACAAGTAGCAAAACTTAGTCAAGGTTAGTTTTGTTTTATTTTTAAATACAACAAGATGACATCACACTTAGAAGTGCAACTTGCCACATTATAATGGAGGCAAAAAGAAAAACATTGTATGTTGTCACTGATATTACATTGGTGAGTCTTATATCAAACCAAATCATTTAATTTAAAAGACTTCAAGATTTAAATATTGCACTTGGATGCCTTGGAATACAAAAAAAAAAACAACTAAAATATACATGTACAAACATAGACCTTCAAATAGACCATTAAGTAAACATATATTTAGAATTTCCAGAATAGATAGCTTTGACCTTTGTTCACAGAATATATCCAGATTCAATAATCCTCATGCTTGTCAAATAGTTTTCAAATCCTCAGACATAGATGAACATATGTCTATGATATACATGAATTATATATAAAATGCTGTTTACTTTTTAGATATTTTGTCAGTTTTGTGATCCAGTTCCAGTTCCATGAAGCCTTATGTAAAGCTGCTGGACAGACAGGACCTCTATACCAGTGTGACATCTACAGGTCTAAGGAGGCCGGTAAAAAATTAGGGTATGTTTTTGTAAAGCTTCAGGTCAAACAGGACCTTTATACCAGTATTACATCTGCAGATCTAGGGGACTATAAGGGTATGTTAATGTAATAAAGCTACAGGTCAAACAGGACCTCTCTACCAAGTTACATCTACAGGTCAGAGAAGGCTGGTAAACTATAAGGGTAAGTTAATGTATAAAACTCTTATTTTTGACCAATTTGTACTGCCTGAAGGGGTTAACCTTGATACTCCAGTGGTGACAAATTGGTATACAATAGAATTCTATAGAACATTGAGTAATTGATTAACAGACAAAAGACTGGAGTTTTGAAGGAGTTCTTATAGATGTTACTAGAGGAATATAGGTATATTCACTGAAGTATTGCAAATAAAATACGTTAATGATCCAAGAAATCCACCATAAGAGGTTAAATAAGAAAAAAACACTTCTGAGATGTTTAAGATGTTACTTTTTATATCCCCACCCAATCATTTTCAGTATTAAGAGTGTCTTGGTTGGACCTTCCACAACAAATT
Source organism: Modiolus philippinarum (assembly GCA_002080025.1). Classification (NCBI taxonomy): domain Eukaryota; kingdom Metazoa; phylum Mollusca; class Bivalvia; order Mytilida; family Modiolidae; genus Modiolus; species Modiolus philippinarum. Next base: position 7,350 of record MJUU01074148.1, read on the forward strand.
TCCCCACTAAGCACTCTACAATGGTAAATAATACATATCTAAAATTTGTCATAAGCTTTGTATGATTTTATGGGATGTATTTTCAGACCTATAATTCCTGTTGACAGTCATTTTGTGACACTTTGACCATAATACTGTAATATTGCTTTCTTTAGTTTGGTAATTGATATGTCTGAAGCATTGTATGTTCATACAATATTGTTGAATATGCTTCCTGAACAGTCTTGGTCTAACATCTTGATTATCTACCAATCGAAATTTCAACCATGGTAAAGCAATTTATCTTAAATTTTTTTATTCAGTGGTAAATATTTAAATTTCATATAACAAGGAACATTCATTACAGGGACATGTTACGTCTTGGATCATCTAAACCTTGGCAAGATGCCATGGAACAGATTACTGGACAAAGGAGCATGAGTGCCAAGTCTTTGATGAATTATTTTGAACCACTAGTAGAATGGTTAAAGAAACAAAATGAAGGTGGAGAGGATATTGGCTGGGATGAGACATGTCCTGACCCTGTTGCCATAGAAACAAATATAACTAAAGCCCAAAAATGGCTAGATATGTATGATGCAAGGGCAGAAAAAGAATATTATGTATCTACTCTTGCTGACTGGAATTATGCTGCTAATATCACAGATGAAAATCAAAGACTACAGGTAAACATCAGAGATTACAGGTAAACATCAGATATTGCAGGTAAAAAGCAGAGATTACAGGTCAACATCAGAGATTACAGTAAACACCAGATACTGCAGGTAAAAAGAAGAGATTACAGTTAAACATCAGAGATTACAGGTAAACATCAGATATTGCAGGTAAAAAGCAGAGATTACAGGTAAAAATTAGAGATTACAGGTAAAAATCAGCAATTACAGTTAAGCATTAGAGATAATAAAGGGTAAAAATATCAGAGATTGCAGGTAAATACAAGCGACTACATGTAAATATTAAAGCTTACGGGTAAATATTAGAGATACAGGGAAAAAAATCATACATTTCAGGAAAATATTGGAATTACATGTATTCATCAGAGATAACAGTTAAAATTATAGCATGCAGGTAGACATCATTTGAAAGATCACAGCTAATTTGAACACAGCTTTTTCTACATCTTTGAATGGTAACAAAAATTTACATGACTATTTACCCTAAGTTTTGCATATTTTGTTTTGAAAATGCTGGATCCAATCCATTTTGACTTGATATTTTAGGGGTTGTGGAGCCAATAATTTTTTTGGAGATGGAGCTGGTGGAATTTTAGGAATTGTGAAAACCTTTATTTGTAGTAAATTAATGTCTGTTCTTTTTGGCTATGTAAAGAACTTATTTTGTATGTCTTGTTTGTAAACATTCAGTGGTATTTGATTTAAAGGAAACATGTAAGCAGATGACACATTCTAAAGAAGACAATCCTAGCAGCCTGTTTATGACATATTTGAGGGTGATAAATCAAGGTTTTAGTATGTCATTTGTGTGGTTAATACACTGTTTTGAAGATTCAATGAAGTAAACACAATTAAGTTGACTGTGTATCTCAAACATAAGTTGTAATTTCAGCTGGAAGCTAGGGAGGTTTTTGCCAAATTTCAACAAGATATGGCTAGAGAAGCCTCTGAATTTGATTGGAATACCTTCCCATATGACATGAAACGTCAGTTTTCAAAGATTTCTGATATTGGAACAAGTGCTTTGACAGATAAATCCAAGCTACGGCAGGTTAGTATGAAAATGAATTTCAAATGAACTGTTTTGGAATTCATCATCTTGATTTTTAATCAATTTGCTGTCCTACAGTTTTGGAACATGAAGAATGCCTTCAATTGACAGAATAATAGACAAATTTCCAATTTCGTTTTATGAATGAATTGCTCCGATTGACCTTGGGTCAATCGGAGTAAATTGCGTCACATAACATTGTGATGTCATAATTTTCCGGGAAAATTCACCAATTGGAAACTCGTCTTTTCACTTGGTTTGATATTTTGTCATGATATGAAATATTTCAAATTGCTGATGATTTCAACTCAGAACATATCCATTTGATAATGGAGTAAATGCACATGAGACAAAGTCTCTTCAAATACATGATAAAACCCAGCAATGGAGCATCGCTTTTATTGTTGTTCTTCATCTTGAAGTTGCCATGAGGCTTTCAACAATGAGCTTTGCTCATACCTCATAGCAAGTTTAAGACGGCCCCTAGACCTGGTTTGAGCAGAATTCTTTGCTTGATAGCTAACAATGCTGCATCCATTTTTATACGACCGCAAAAATTTTGCGGTCGTATTATGTTATGGCGCAGTCGTCGGCGTCATCGGCCAGCATAACTTTGTTTCTAGTGGACGGATGATCTTCAAATTTCAGTATGTGGTTTCTTGGCATAATGGCTATCCTGTGTTTTAATTTCGGGTTTATGGCCCCACCCGTTTCAGAAAAAGGGGCCAAAAAGGGGTAAAATTGGGTATTTTTGTGTCTGTGGCCAGCATAACTTTGGTTCCAGTGAACAGATCATTTTCAAATTTTAGTATGATGTTTCTTGGCACATGCTTTAGCCCGGGCTATTATTTTATGTTCCTGGCCTCGCCCGTTTTAGAAAATTGGTTGTTTTCACATATTTGACTGTAGATTCTTTATTATTTATCGGATTTTGATGGGGTTTCTTTCAGTAAACTCCTTAGAAAATTTCCAATCTGAAGTATGCCAACGGATTTCACGTGGCATGTACCGTTCACGAGATAAATGGGGCCCAAAAGGGGCGAATTTCAAAAATTTCATTTTTTTATTTTTAGTCCGATTTTGATGCAATTTTTTTCTAAAGGATTCCTAATGAAAAATTATCGTAGCGCTGTACTATTAGATTTTTGGTAACTTGTTTCCTTACCCAGCTATGAGGGGCCGAATGGGGCCAAAATCGTAACTTTACAGATAACCAAAAAATTTTATTTTTCATCGGATTTCGATGGGATTTTTTTCTTTGGATTCCTCTTGATGTAAGCTTTTAGTTATATGTCAGCGGATTTGGCGTAGCTCTTACCGTTTCCGAGCTATGAGGGGCTGAAGGGGGCCAAAATCGTAAATTTACAGATAATCTAAAAAATTTATTTTTCGTCGGATTTCGATGGGATTTTTTCTTTGGATTCTACTTGATGAAAGCTTTCGGTAGTATTCAACGGATTTGACGTAGCTCTTGCTGTTCCTGCGCTATGAGGGGCCGAAGGGGGCCAAAATCGTAAATTTACAGATTACCTTAAATTTTTATTTTTCATCGCATTTCGATGGGATTTTTTTCTTTTGATTCCTCTTTATATAAGCTTTCAGCATCATGTCAATGGATTGGGCGTAGCTCTTACCGTTTCTGAGCTATAGAGGGTCAAAGAGGAATCATAAGGAGTCATAAGAGCTAATTTTTATTTTCCCTAGTTTGTGTCCAGCTAATTACTTGGTCAATCTCCTTATTGCGTCCATCTAATTATTGTGTCAAGCTCTTTCCTATGTCCATACTCACTTTAAATTACACTTTTTCAAATTTCAGTGGACGACATGCTGCGGTCGTATCATGCTGCGCTCGGCGTAGCCCTTTATTTTTTTGGTCATGAATGTAGGATTAAATTAAACTGGTAAAGTGTTCTTACAAACACTGTTGTCCATTGCCCTGCGGCACTAGTGCTTCAAGCTAATGGACAATTACAGTATAATTATCAATCATATGAAAACTTGGCATTATAGAATAGTTAGATGTGGGCAATATAAACAGATGGTCAGAATAACATTTGGAAAAAATAATAAAAAGCCAAAATTTGAAAGTATGATAGTATGCACATACATACTGTGGAAGTACTTTTATTTGTGGACATCAATTTTCATGGTTTTCATTAATATCACTATTTCATGGGTACCTTAATTCGTGGTTTAAAATTCAATTCACTTAAACTCAACGGAAAAAATGCATTTTGTTGGGAACTTAATTTCGTGGTTTAAGCGAACCACAGAATCAACGAAAATTGAAATCCCACAAACAATAGTACTTCACAGTATATGAGAAATTCTCTCAAGAACAAGTACACAATAACTGAAATACATTGTATATAGAGAGCATACATCTCTTGCACAGGGAATCTTTTTACAGACTCTACACTGCATTAGAGACAAACACTATAACAACATCTTTTTTCCTCATGGATGTGGGATTGTCAACAAACATAAAATTAACTTGCAAAGTGTTGTTACATCTGATGCCTCAATTTTCAGTGAAGATTAAATTGAGGTATTGTTAAGATAAAAAGAAATAAATTCGGATAGAGAACATATTTAACTATTAGAGTCTATACCATAACTTCATCTTTGAAGTGAAGTTCCTCATAAAGAAATTTTACATCATATCAAAATCATCAGAGTACAGGACAACAAGGAAACAACAAAAAGGGTATGCCATTTCACCAGTACCTTGGGTCAGTGTTAAAGGAGCACCTACTCAGTTAACTAAAGCTATATATCCAAATAACAAGTTTTCAGGGTCGGTACCCAGCTAGGTAGTGGACTTCTATGCTTGTGATCCATCTATCTACTCTTCTGTCAATTTTCTTCTCGAACTGTTCTGAAAATTACTGTATAGGGCTTTATATTCGTGGTACGAAATTTTCGCGGTTTTCAGTGTTGGATTTATTTGCGAGGATTTATATTCGTGGATTTTTAGTTTAAGTCATTACTTTCATATATATTAAGGTATACAGTAAAATATTAGCTGGTATAAATTTTCGTGGTTATCGTTTTAAACGCTAATAGCGCGAAAATTAATACCCGCGAAATGTAACAACCATACAGTATGTGAATTCACCTGCAGAAAAAAATTGACATTTCATCATTTCATGTAGTATTGCTTGTAAAAACTACCAGTTGAAAAGATTTATATATGATATCTTTGTAGATGAATAAGGCTCAGTCAGATATTGAGGGTATCTATGGTAAAGGTACAGTTTGTATGTCTGCAGGAAAATGTCTACCATTGGAGCCAGGTAAAATTCTATTTTAAAATTAGTTCAGAATATCATATGCCTTGAAAAATCCTGAATTATTTGACGTTTTACATCTCCCAGAACCATGAAGCTTACAGATCAAGAACATTTTTTGTGATATTCTAGAATATCAGTAGAGCATTACAGAGATGTGCCAGGGTTATGCGTTGGGAAATAAATGCACTGAAAGCACTTCCTATGATGATTTTCTTTGCTTTGTCTGAGTTAATTGGTTCTCTTTTATGCAAAATGAATATGTGGTACTTAAGGCAACAAGATCCTCAAGTAACTCTCAAATTATTTTTTGATGGCAGACATGTTTCATCATGTAAAAGGCATCTTCAGTATTTAAACACAGTACCAGAATGTCTGAGGTATACAAATTGAAATATTTGTGAGACTGGAAGTCTAAACTCTAATTTAATGTCACAAAAAGTCTGAGAGTGCATAGTTACAATTAGAAATTGCAGTGTTTTAAAATAGCTAATTTGAGAGCTACCTGTATGTATAGTCAATTCTTCCCAGTTCTATAAATATAGTTTCTGCAGTGAGAATGAAATTTCTCACATTGAATTAAATAAATTTTGCAAATGTTCAAAAAAGAGGCTTGCCATGTTTTTAAATATTTTAAAATATATTTAACAAGATGTGAGAAATATCACTATTAACGTCTTGAAGTTGTAGAAAATATTTCTCAAATGAAATAATGTAAAACACCAAGGATTGTGTTTGGAATAGATTTTGCTGAAAATTTCATTTGAGTTGTTCTCTCCCTAGAAATTAGAAATATAGTATATCCTTCTGGATCAAGTGGATTACAATATTCCTCCAGTTTGAGCTAGTTAAATTTGTGATTTTCAACATGGGAGCTTTAGCAAGCAAGTTAAAATCAGAAATTTAACTATAGAGAATGGAAAAATATCTTAATCGACGAGTAAATGGAAGGGTATATTGTTTCTCCAATGACTTTTACTGTGTTTCAGGTGCAGATTCAACGGTTCAGCACGGTTGTCAACATTGGTCACGCTATTTCAAAGTCTAGTAATGATGACGTCACAATAGTCTTTATGAATGAAATGAAACGTTACGGGAAACATCATGCAGAAATTTAACCAACGTGTGGATTAAAAATAATAATATTATTTTTAGCCAAGTGGGTTAACACGCTAAGAATTGGAGAAATATTTTTATCACATTGGTCAGGCGTTTGTTAAATTTGCTAAAAAATTAGAGAAAAGCACATAACACAATGATGTTTTTTCCATAATGGAGTATACTTACCTGTTAAATGACTATATCATTCAAGTCCTTCGTGTTAAGAGTATTTAATAAAAAAAAGAAGGGAAACAGGGAATGTGTCAAAGAGACAACGACCCAAAGGGGAGTAATAACAACTCAAAGCTACCATAAGATTTTCAATGAAAGGTGAGAAAACCCCACACCCAAAGGCAGGTTGGAGTCGGGCCCTGAATAAAGAGTAATCAATTTCTGCGAAATAAACATCATCCTAGACTCCTATAGACATAAAGTAAACTAACTAGAAAAAAGACAAGACACACAAAGGCTTAATAATTTTCCTGACTTAGGACAGGCACAAACCTGCTTAGGGTTTTGATCCAGCCTGGTGATGAAATGGCATAATTTGATTATCATCACTATGGTGTCTTTATAAAAAAAAATGAATTAAAAAAATCTAATTTCTCATATCACATGATCAATGATGATTATATCACATGATCAATGATGATTATGGATGAATAGTTTGATGAACTTACTATTTTACAGATTTGTTAGAAGTTGTTGCTACTTCTAGAAATTATACAGAGTTATTGACGGCGTGGAAAGGATGGAGAGACGCTACTGGGAAGAAGATGAAGGAGAAATATGCAGAGTTTGTACAACTCAGTAATGAAGGTGTTCAAGAATTAGGTACAATTATCAATACGATAGATAAACTTTAGAATTCTAAGGAAAAAAATAACAGAGGAAAGAATTGTAAGGAAAAAAAATCATTTATATGAATACCCTAACAGTCTTTACGAAATGCATTGGTCTGACGGACAAAATTGACATTTTGACAGTAAGACGGTAAAAATTGTGAGTTAAGTGTTGGTCCAAAGTCTGACAGTTCTTTGGCTAAACCATTGGAAATTAGTTTCAGGCTGCAAAAATGTCAATCATCTGATGGATTTGAGACTTTATTTTGTTATTGATAGCATTGCTTGTCAAAAATCTTCAGTTAAATTGATAAAATTGGTAAAATTGACTATCGCTTACAGGAAAAAACATTCCAAACAGGAAGCATTAAGTATTAATAAACAGATATCTTAAAAAAATTGATGAATTTCGGAAATTTCTGTTAATACGAAATGTATGGAAACTTTTGGTCCGATGACTCTTTTGTCTGTCCAATAAGCCATAAAAGACTACCGGACCGAATGTTAACAAAATTTCAAATTTATTTGGCAAAGACTCCCCTAAGAATAAAACGTAATGATTTAATTGTAAAATTTGAAGTGCCAAAGTGTACTCTTTTAGAGTGCTGGGGATTGTATGGCCTGCTAAAATGGACATTTACTGTGTCTTCTCTAAGATATGAGTGTAAAGGAATATGAACAAGACTGAATGGCTTGGAATCATAAAAATCTATACTGGGTCTAAATGCATGTATCGGATGGCGATATGCTACTGATTTTGACCATAAACTCATCATGTTGGTGTTGTAGAAGACACAGATCATTCATCCAACACAGTTCGTATGCAAAACCTGTTTACATGTACATGTACAGTGCACCCTCGTTATATCGCCACCTTTTTGACCATAGAAATTTTTGGCGATATATCGAGGGAGTAAATTACATAGAAACTATGCAACGTTTTTAAAAATGTACCTTGAAAATGGTTGGCGATAAGTTGAGGGACCGCCGTTAAAGAGGGGCGGTATAACTAGGGAGCACTGTATTTATATGCCAGTGAAGCTGGCACTTATGGTAAGAATGTCATCCAAAGATATATTTTGGTGCCTTCGATTTTTTTTCTGCCTGTCACGTGACCTTTTTTGTACGACCAAAAGATCACATGACAAAATCAACTTCATTCATTGGCTAATTTCATTTCTCAACATAACGAGAGTCAGTTTGCCCATACATTTTTTTGCAAAACTGTCATTTTTTCTTCATTTTGTCACCCAGTCAACTCGAAAATTATTGCCACAAAATTCTCCGATTACTTAAATCATATGTCTCGTGTTTCAACGGACTTCAACGCCAAAAAAATTCCCTCTGGTATCCTTGCCATTTCACGAGGTTACCATAACGGCAATCTGCTTAATCGGAAACTAGTTAGTGCTGCCATGGTGACATTGACGATGAACCGTGATATTTACGTTCCGCAGTTTAGAAGTTGTTTTTCACAGGAACTTGTTTCATTGAAAATGTCAGTCCCTCTCACTCTCCTTCCAAGAAAGGGAGGGGCTGACATTTTTCATGAAACAAGTGCCTGTAGTTTCAAGCCATATGCTTCTATAACTTTCAACTTTAACTTCTTTTGACTTGTCAGATCATCGATTACTCAGTGCCTCTTCATGACCGGGCAAAATTAAGTTTGTTGTTATGAGAAATGCCTCCTTGAACCACAGAAAACAATTTTAAGAAGTCAATAAAAAGGAAGCAAAATGGTCTTTTTGGCATTTTACCCTCCGTAACAGAATGCAGTCTGCAGTCACTCTGAAAAAAGATTCAATGTAGGTGAGGGTGCCAAGGACACTCCAAGCCTCTCACAGTGAAATCAAATACCTCAAATGAATTTGAATAAACTGAAAATGAAATTACGAATGAGATAATGTCTTACCTTGAAGTCAAGGAAGATAGAATAATATCTCCTAATTCCCTCAATCATTGTTATTTGAACACTGTCCTTTGTGATGCTGTCATATTTTGACTGAAAACTTTCAAAATGAAATGGCATATGCTTTTAAATAACATAATGCTCAAGTAATTCTGAAAATTGGCAATCCTCAAATGAAGACAACTTTGCGTCTGCTACACGCTAAACAGGAAATTGTAAAACTTCAGTTCAAGGACCGACAACTACGTAGATCAAAGTTGAGATTGCAATGCACTCGGCCTTCATTTACTTTAGGGGATCCACTACTTTAGGGCGGTGATTTCTTTGCATTTACATTTATTATACCCCACGCAACGAAGTTGCGGAGGGTATATAGTTTTTGACTGGTCCGTCAGTCCGTCCGTCCGTCCGTCATCAAGTGGGTACACCATTTGTCCGGATAACTCCTCTTACAGTTTTTAAGATAGGAAGTTTTTATTTTGCAGGTTGATTGTGCACATATCAAAGATGTGCATACTACTTGGATTTTGATTTTTGATTATTTTTCAGAAAACTACACGTTGTTGAACTTTGTCATTTTTATGCATTATATTGCATATAGGGTATACCATTTGTCCGGACAACTCCTCCTACAGTTTTTAAGCTAGGAAGTTTTTATTTTGCAGGTTGATTGTGCACATATCAAAGATGTCCTTATCACGTGGATTTTGATTTTTGATAATTTTTCAGAAAACTACACATTGTTGAACTTTGTCATTTTTATGCATTATATTGCATATAGGGTA